>JAVJIF010006080.1:0-144381 GCA_038442645.1 Agave tequilana | reverse complement strand
TATATGTATATATGAATGTTATAATTTTTTTGTATTGATAACGTTGGAGGTATCTTTTGGCCCAAGGTTTCATATAGAAATAGAGAGAGCAATGGGTAAAGGGACCGCAGAAGAAACGTATAAACTCAGAAAAGTGGGGAAAAAACGATTTGTATTCAAAGCAAAGCAAATCCTTCTAGATAATTCTGCTCACCTTTTTGCTTTTGGTTGAGTTTTTCCTTGTTTCTTTCTTTCTTTTTCTTTTCTCTCTCATAATTTTATTTGTATAAAGATTAGGTCAATCAGGTGGATGAGTCATTAGATTTAGCAGCTAATCATATTTGTTTCCAATTCATCTGTTTTGAAGATGGAGATGTGATTGGGCCGAGAGTAGCCTGAGTGGCCCAGTTGTGTCGGGGGAAGAAGACCTGGGCTTCAGCCTTTCCTGTAGCCTGGTTTTTGGCCCGTGGCCATCTTGCCCATGTTGATGGGGCCCAAAACTTAGTTAAACCCCCTTCAAGTTCAAGATGAGACCGTGGTTTGGCCTAATGTTTAGACGGGAATTTATGGATCATTTCATTTATCAAATGAATGTAAGTTTTAGGTATAGGTCATCACAAGTATTGGAATTGAATATTATACCCGATATATTATATTTAAATATTAATCTCCAACAATTTTGTGAGAATTGCTTTGATCCGCTAACTGTTGAGAAGGCTGGTCTTTTGGGATTCAAGGACTTAGGTCACCAACTCAAAATACTAGCCTTTAAGTGGAGTTGCCCAAATTTTTATATACTCAAGACCATCTCGTAGCCGATGTGGGACTATTTGTTTGACCCAAATCTCAATAAGGACAGGGATAATACCTCAAATTCTTAAAAGTGGTAGAGCCACACCCCGAACTTTACTGTGAGTGTGCTCAATAGGCTCCTTTAAAACTAGTTGGGCTCCCGAGATGCCCCTGTAAAGCTAGTTGGGTTCTCGAGGATTTGACAGCGGTGCTCCTGCTTCACTTAAGGGTGTGTCCCCCCACTGCGCGGTGAAAAGTTGTGATCTCGATGATCTTCCAGGTGCGAAGAAAGATAAGCTTGCAGAGAGACTCTTTGTTCGATGGTTCGAGAGAGAGAGAGATTGTTGAGTTGAATGTCGAACAAATAGTCCCATATTAGCTAGACATGGTGATGATAGGCCTTTGAATATATAAGAATTTGGGCAACTCTATCTAAATGGCTAGTCAGATGATGCCCAAGTCTTTAGATTAACCTTCTAAAATCCTTAGTACAAGAATGGGCACTTTTCTACTAGAAGATAACAAAAAGAAAGTTAGGGCTAATGAGATTGGGTTCTATGATTTAGATGCTAGAAGATGTTAGGATTTTGCCTTATTTTTCAAGAAGAGGTGGTTATCCAAGAAAATCCAATTGAGTTGGAGAAGATGATGGCTTGAAGTAGAAGAAGCAAATTAAGATGAAACAGTTTCCTTTCAGGCGATTGCGAGTTTTCTTTTCAGAAGGAGTATGAATATGATTTAATTTCTATTCAATGAAGGTTTAGTTCTAAAGATTAAAAAGTTTAGAATCCTTCTAAATCAAGAAGATCAATTCCTAAAAAGAATTGATCAAGATTCTTCAACCATCCAAAGGCCAAGATCATCTCATAGTCCAAATAGGAGTTATATTGTAAAATCCTATTAATAAAGATTGTAACCAAACATTGTAATTGCCTCAACCAAATAAGTCTCAAGGAGAACAGAGAATCTCAAGTAAAGGAGACCAGAATAAGTCAAGAAAGAGAGGAGCAAGTTGAAGGCGTATAGAGAGAAGAAAATACTCTTGTAATTTAGGGTTAGATTCAAGTGGAAGGTTAATACTCTTGTTGCATCAAGAAGAATGTTAGATCTCTTGTATAAGTCTATTAAAAACAGCTCTCTCAAGTTCTTTCCCTGTGAACGTATGCCAAGTTTGAGTTGAATCACGTTAAATCTTTATGCTCTTTCTTTATTACTCTTTTGTCTAAGTATTATTAGTTTGCTTTACATAAGCTTTTCTTTGCAAGTATTGTTCATATTGTCAAGTTCCGCTAACGTTGATCCCGAGTTACAATAATTGTATCAGAGCATATCAATTTCGCAACAGAAAATAGACTAATGAGGTGTAAACTGAATTCTACAGAGGTAAAGAGTTCCTTCATACTCTAACAGGAGATGGTGTAACACCAACAAGAACTAAAATTCTCTTTTGTTTTTGAATCTTTTTACCTAAGCAACAGCTTGAGCCAAAAGACTAGAACAACAATGCTGGCTGCTAAGATTGGACCTGTGATATTAGCTCATGAAATTTAAGAGTTTTTGAAGAGAAAATTTGTGAGGATTTTGGTAACTTCAAGATTTGGCTATTGCGTGAAGAGTTATGATGAATTGCAACAGGACCAATTGAAAGTAAAATTTTTATTAAACTAGTAGTGTTGCACAATAGATAGTCCAAATTAGGCCCAGATTGGAGATATGAAACAGGTCGGCGCCGGAAATCAATGGGTAAAGATAAAATGAGGTTGTTTGAGTTTAGGTTGCTCAGTTTTGTCTCTAAAAGGAAATTAGATTATCATACTAGGGCGTGTTTGGTTGAAAGGAAGTGGGCAGAAGTAAGAAAATGGGAAAGTATAATTGCTCACTTCCTTATCTATCTAAATACCGGAAATAGAAAAATGAGAAAACCCTTTTATTCTCTCTTTTCCCTTTTACACAATCACTTCTCACTTTCAGGATGCTACAGTTAATTTTGTGGTCATGTAAATCTCATTTGTAATAAGTTGTAACTCAAAACAGTTAATTTTATAATCATGTAAATCTCATTTGTATTCTAATTATAATCTAATTTTTATTTTAATATTATTTTGCGGTCAACTTTGTTGTCAACTTTTTCACTTTCACTCTCACATTACCATCCAAGCACCGGAAAAAACATAACATTTCAAATCACACTTCTCAACAACATCCAAATACTGAAAAAAACTCGCTAACTAATTCTCAAATTTCAAAGGGAACTATTACTATTTTTTCACTTCCTCACTTCTTCACTTTCACCCTAACGAAATAGCCCCTTAAAGGAGGACAAGCTGGGATTGTCAAAAAAAAAAATCTATTTTGAGTGAGATAGGTTCTATTGTAATCCAAACAGGAGCCTTTCACAGTTTCAGGAACCATCACGACATTGAACTTAATTGACCAGTACAAGCACAGTGTCAGTCGAACTTTGAGAAGATTTTAATTGCATCTCTGTCCCAAAGCTGAAGACCTAAATTTCAAGATGCAACAAAATGAAGAAGGTGATCAATTAACTGATCCAGAGAATATATAGCCTGAACTGTGAAGCTAGCTGAAGTGGTACATATTGGATGTAAGTTCATTTCTGAGTTTTTTAATGTGCTCAAATGATCCCAGTTATCCTGTGATTTTTGAAGCTTAATTTTATGGCGCTTTTGAGTCCGAAGGCGTATCTATTTCATGCCTTTTTACGATTTTATGTTTCCTTTTGAATTGGGGTTTTTTGTAATGGGGTTTGGGTTCAACTATTTCAGTTTGTTATTATATTTTAAAGGAGACAAACAATGGTAATTTAATCGATCATCTACTCATGTTTATATCACGATTAGAAATAAGATTTTATGTGAACGTGACTTAACCCCTGGTAACACCCCCTATCTTGAAGTAGAGGTCCTAGGTTTGACGTGTTATTATTGTCATGCATACAAAAGTGATATTATTGTTCTTGATGCATTATTATATATGGCATGCTATAGGGTGTTCTCTCAGTTTCTCTTCCATATGGATTGATATGTATTTTTTTTAAAAAAAAAAGAACAATTCAACAGAACTTTAAATTATCTTGTTTATGTTAGAACTAATGAATGTGTAACAATTCATCGCTCGATGCCACTGTTGCACAAAATCGATATACTATGATATTAATTGTTACTTCTGAGATTGACATCTGTGATGCTTTGCAATATGATAATACTTGTAAAAGGAAAACTGTTACAAAGCAATCTGGTAATATCTAGACAAAAGAGTAATAGCAAATAACATAAGGATTTAACTTGATTCGGCCCAAACTTGACCTAAATTCACTGGAAGAGAACTTGAAAGAGTTTTATTAATAAACTTGATATAAAGAGATATATCCTTCTTCCTGATCTCACAAAAGTATTTACCTTCTCCTTGAATCTAAACCAAGATTACAAGAGTATTCCTTCTCTCTATGCATCCTCACCTTGCTCCTCTCTTTCTTAGATTCCTCTGACCTTCTTTAAGATCTCTTTGGTGTTCTCCACACTACAACTTACTAAGTTATAACTTTTATTTATTGGATTTTACAATATAACTCCTATTTATACTATGAGATGATCTTGACCGTTGGATGCTTAAAGTATCTTGATCAATTTTATGAAGAGTTGATCTCCTTGATCTAGAAGAATTATAGACCTTTAAACTTTAAATACAAACTTTTATAGAATAAAATCTGAATTCTATTAGAACTCCACCGAAAAAAAACTCGCACGTGCCTGAAAAGGAAACTGCTCATGCTTCAGAAACAGCTTGACTAGTCGACTAATCCTTTTCATTAATCGACTTATAAAACCTATAAGTTGACTCTTGTATAATACTCCTTCCTGTATTCTGTCTACTCGATTGTATAGTCGATTAGTATGAGCATTAGTCAACTATACAGTCGACTAATCTGCTCCACCTTGATTCGCTTCTTCTACTTCAAGCTATCGTCTTCTTTAATCGGATTGAATTTTCTTGGACCATCATCTCCTCTGAGAATAAAGCAAAATCCTAACATGATTTAACTCAACAATTTTAATCGTCTACTATTCTATACATTTCTGATTCAATTTCTTTTTACTAACATCATAGTATTGTTCGTGCATATACAGATTAGAATGAATGAGACTATCTACATAATTGTGAATTTAGGGCCTATTCGTGGAACTGATCCCTATTTCGGAACGGCAGTTCCCGGTTCCGGGATCGGGAGAACCGGAATCAGAGCATGGCCGGTCGGTTCTGGTTCCAGAACCAGACAGTTCCGGCTCCAAATCCGGTTCCTGTTCGATTTTTTTTAACACTAAATGCACTAGACACTATTAATATATGTGTATAACTGAAATCTCTAATGAACTCCCTATTAGCTCAGTTGGTTAGAGCATTGTGAGTTCGAACTTGCAATCTAGCAAGCTCAAATTTTATATATATATATATATATATATATATATATATATATATATATATATATATATATATATATATATATATATATATAGTGAGTTGATCCTCTAAGAACCGTTCTCACGGATTTCTGTGAGAACTTTTATGTGAGCCGTCAGATCTGATAGAAATCAGGTTTTATTTGATTTGATCTATCAGAACCAACGACCCGCATGAAAGTTCTCACAGAAATCCGTGAGAACCGTTCTTAGGGGATCAGCTCCCTATATATATATATATATATATATATATATATATATATATATATATATATATATATATATATATATATATATATATATATATATATATATATATATATATATATATATATTATAATTATGCCCGGCGCCTGGCCTCTTGGGTTTGGGCCTGGCACCTGGCCCATCGCCTGGCCTGGCCAAACCGAGCCCAGGACACCAACAAAAATAAAAAAACCCGGCCGGTTCAGAACTGAAATCTGAGCATCACAGCCTGAAAATGGACCGGTCGAGACCCGGTTCCGGTTTGGTTCGGAACCGGGTCAAACTAATTCCGATTCCGATTTTACCGATTCGGAACTGGAACCGGGTCAAACCGGTTCCGATTCTGATTTTACGGACCCGGACGGAATCGTGATCGAGTCTACCTATTCGTTGCTTAATCAAAACAAGATATTTGTGGTATAGATGCAGTGATCAATTTGAATTAATTATAATTACTTATATAATGAGAGTTGATTCTTTAAATAGTTCTCACAAATTTCTGTGAAAATTTTCACGTGGACCGTTAGATCTTACAAATCAAATCAAATAAAATCAGATCTTTATCATATCCGATAGCACACCTCAAAATTCATATAAAATTTATGAGATCCTTTTTTAGGAGATCAACACACTTTATATAATAATAAATTGTTATGATTAATTAATAAACGGATTTGCTGATCTCGATTGGTGGGCACCGGAGTGATCCGGAGTTCTGCAGACAACTATAATTACTGGTTTCAAATTCAACCACCGGCGTGATGGCTGACAAAATTGGGTGGCCATCATAAATCAAATCAATAAGTCAAAATTTTGGGTTGTTGTTCAAGGCCCCGTAGCAGACTTTTTATATCATCATTACATGTATATCATCATCAGTGCTTCCAAATCTCTACTCTCTGACTCCGGCCCTGTCACGACGCGACCCTCTCCGTTCACGGCGCCACCGCCTTCTCCGGTCCCCTCACCCGCGGATCATTTTAATTAATCAAACACCCGCTGTTTCTTCTCCTCCTTCCTCAATTCTTCTTACACACAGACACACTCAGTCAGACCCTCATTGATTTATGCTGGACCCTGCTTGTTGTCTCTTTGTGGGGTCTCGTCAGTATGTACTTGAATTGAGATCCTGTTGCTCCCTTCGAAACTCTATCTGGCAACAGCCAACAGGTAACCATTAATAGTAAGTAATAAGATTACTATTTCAATCACTTTTCCCTTCTCCATCACCGATCAGAGCTCACCCTGAATTGACGGCAGTCATCGGGAGATCCGTTTCGCCTTCCTGGGCCCCACACAATCTCAGTTGTGTCCATGCGACCGTTACTTTTTCTTTTCATTTTTTTTTTTTTTTTTGTAAAGAGAAGATTTTGTGATGAAAATTGGAGTGTCAAAATCCCAAACTAACTAGAGCAATTCTAAATTTCCAATGAGTCAAATGAGAATCCTACCAATAGTAATATTTTGCTCAGCTACAACAACAACAACTAAGCCATTTGTTCCAAGTATTTGGGATAGGCTACATGAATCAAAAGAGAATTATGTCGGATGGATCAGCGTTTTCCACTCATTCCTATCGAGCAATATGCATTCACTAAAACCTTAAGCCTCTATATCTTGTCGTATTACCTCCATTCATGCTTTTTTCGGTCTCCCCTGCGCTCTTTTAACTTGCCCTAATTTGACATGCTCTACTCGCCGGAGTGGCGCATCTGTAGGTGTATATCGCACATGATCAAACCATCGTAGGCGGTTTTCTCTCATCTTCTCTTCTATAGAGGCTAGGCCTATCTTAGTACGAATATCTTCATTTCTCATCTTATCTCTTCTCGTGTTACTACACATCCAATGAAGCATGCACATCTCTGCTACACTCATCTTCTAAGCATGATATCTCTTTATAACCCAACATTCTGTGCCATATAACAAAGCTGGCCTAATAGCAATCCGATAAACTTTTTTTTCAGTCATAATGGAACATTACGATCACATAAAACTCCTATTACGCTCCTCCATTTCAACCAGTCGGCTTGAATCCTATGGTAGACATCACTATTAATCTCCTCATCTTTTTAAATAATAGAACCCAAGTACTTAAAATGACTGCTTATCAGTACTTCTTGACCATCTAGTGTCACAATACTATAATCTCAGATTTTCTGTTTAGTGAATTTATACTCCATATACTCTGTTTTGGTCCTACTTAATCTAAAACCCTGAGATTCTAGAGTTTGCCTCTATAACTCCAATTTTGCATTTACCCAGCTCTCATTTCATCGATTAGGACAATATCATCAGCAAATAGCATACACCATTGTATCTCACCCTGAATAGCTCTAGTAAGCTCATCCATCACTATGGCAAATAAAAATGGACTCAATGTAGATCCTTGATGCAATCCAATTATAATAGAAAAATCACTTGTTATGTCTCCACAGGTTCTAACATTTTCCACCATTCCATTGTACATGTCCCTGATTATGTCAATATATTTGATGGGGACTCCCTTTTTTATCACTGTCCACCATAATATCTCTCTTGGCATCTTATTATAAGTTTTTTCTAAATCAATAAAGTCCATATGCAAATTTCTCTTCCTTTCTCGAAATCGCTCTATAAGTTGATAAAGCAAATGAATAGCCTCTGTCGTCGATCGCCCCTGGCATGAACCCAAACTGGTTCTCTGATATTTTAACATTCTGCCTTAACCTGTGTTCAATTACCCTTTCCCAAAGCTTCATGGTGTGACACATGAGTTTTATTCCACGATAGTTTGAACAACTCTGGATATCACCCTTGTTCTTATAGAGAGGTACTAGGGTACTCTTCCTCCACTCATTTGACATCTTTTTAGTTAGCCAGATCTTTATAAAGAGGTTTGTCAGCCATCTCACGCCCACCTCTCCTAAGCATCTTCATACCTCAATAGGAATTCCATCCAGGCCAACAGCTTTCCTTGACTTCTTTCTCTTCAAGGCCTCTTTGACTTCAGATTCACTAATATTTTTGCTCAGCTAAAATTTTCAGATTCAAATTTTAATTTTAATTTGTTTTTTCAAATTTGGATTTGCATCCAAATTTTGTTTTCATATTAAAATATATTTATTATTTATGTTAAATTTCACCAAACATCTCTTAACTTTTAACTAAAATCACATAAGCTTGTGATATTTTGTGAAACATCAATAAACCTCTCAGAATTTTTAAAAACATTAAAATGGGATACCAACGACAACTTATGATATATATAATAATATTTATGTCCTAATCTGAGTTTTTTTCTTAAAACTTTATTAGTTTAAATGTGTATATAACTTAAAACGGGTTCATATCCACTTTTTTTATCTTCTTCCACTGCTTTTCTCGTATATTTTCAATATACTAACTTAATCAAGAATTCCTCAACACAATATCAAGTTTTAGTCCCCCCAATTTCTATTGTCATATCCCAAAATAAAACCCTAATACATAATAGCAAATCTAGAAATGATTTTTTTTCTCTTTAATATTTTGTGTAATACCCGTTTTCGAAATACGTACTTGGATATGCGTCCCGATTTTTCGCTCATATTTTCCTATTTTTCCCTATTTATTTTTCTTTTATTGTTATTTTATTATTATGTGGTACTGGACCCGATCTCTTTCCTTTATACTTGATTTGACTTTTCTAGTAGCCAGATTGGACCTTTTTTAGTTTAAATATTAATTTACAATATTTTAGATTTTTCAAGATTTTTTGAAAATTTTCAGAATTATTTTGTAAATCTCTTAAAATTGGTGTTGATCGGCATCACTGATCGATTACAGAAATTTTAGTTTATAAATAGAATTGAATTTCTTAGATCTAATTTCACATTGATCCTCAGAGTGTTATTTTCTATGTTTGAGAATTTTTGATTTAGTCAAATTTAACCAAATATAATAATATTATTTTCTTTCCTAATTTTCTTATTTTCCCACTTTCTTTTTTTCCCCCCTTTCTCTTCTCTTTTTCCTTTTCCTTTATTTCTCTTTTTCCTTTTCCTTTTTTTCTTTTCTTTTCTTATTCCTTTTCCTTCCTTTCTTTTCTCTTCAATACACTTCCCCCACCTTCTCCTCTCCTCCTCCTCTTCTTCTTTTTTCTATTTCTTTTCTTTTTTCTTCTCCCCTCAGCCAGCTGCTCCCTTCTCCTCCACTCTCTCTCCCCCTAAATTCTATCTCTCATTCTCCAAATCTTTCTCACATACACTTTCTCTTCCCTCAACTCTCTCTCTCTCTCTCTCTCTCTCTCTCTCTCTCTCTCTCTCTCACACTCTTTACAGTCTCCCACTATCTCACCTAACCCTCTCTCCCTTCTCCTATCTGGCCATCTCTTCCTCTTCCTAAGATGGCTGGTCACCTCCAACCGCTACCGGCGCCCTCTTCGGCCACTTGGCTGCCGACCAACCACCCCCATCTCCTTCCTATTCTCTAATTCCTCCATCACAACATCTCCACCTCCCTCCATCTCCTTTACCAATCACCACCCATAACTCCACCACCTAGACCTCCTCTTCCTCTACCCAAGATCATAGCATTCCACCACCACTCCCATTATCCATCACCGCCACCATCAACATCGCTATCATCATCTTCAACACGCTATCTCCTTCCCTTTCCCCTGCACGCAGGTCCCCCACGGCCGCCGGCCGACTACTGCCGCCCTCTTGGCTGTGGTGCGCCACCTAGGGCGCCACCCCCAAGGAGGAGGCTCCTCTTTTTGCTACCTCTCTCCCTCTTTTTTTTTTCTCAATCTCACTATTCTCCCCCTTTCTCTCTGAATCTGCTTCTCTTCTCCCTCCTCTGTCTCTTTTTCTTTGGTCTTGCTTTCTTCCTCTCAGTTTCTCTCTCCTCCTATTCTCTCTTTCTCTCTCCCCTCCTTCCTCCCTCTTGCTGTACCTTTTCTCTTTTTCTCTCTTCAACTTTCTCTCTTCTTTCTCTCTTTTTGCGCACGTGTAGGCAAACGCCATCAGTGTTTTCTGATCGGGGCAAAACTAGCACCCGAAAATGTGAATTTTATGAAATCTGTGAAAAGCTTGTATGTGCTAATGTTCCCTCGATACTTCCGTTATAGCATTGGCTCAACGGTTGAATCCATAGGGACGGGAGGCGATAGAAGTATTAACAATTTTTATTCACGTCGGTTGTTAAAAAGTCTTCTTTGTTAAAAGAATGAGAAAAAGAAAAAAAAGAAATATTGAAGAGATAGGTGAAGAAGGTGATGAAAACGACGATGTGATAACAAATAAAAAATGATGGTGAAAAAAATGAAACAAAGGCGATCTAAGAAAGCGGTGAAGACATTGATAGGAAAATGATAAAAAAGATTTTGGAATTGGTTTTTAAAATAAAGTAAAAGAAAACTCATGGCTACTAACTACTAATTGTTCCACTAACCATGCTAACCTCTTAGTGACAGTAGCCTCACATGGACCCTTAGCCATCACTAATCCTTGGCTTCAAGAGACGATACAGAGCATGGCCCATAAGATTGTTCTTCTTCATTCAAATAGTACATCTATACCACATAACAAGTTGCAAGGTACTATTAAATCATCAAAACCGATTAGAGGTGAGCATGAAATAAAGAAGACATTGCAAGTTAGCAAGTTAGTGAGTTAGGTGTTAGAAATGTGAGAATGTTAGAATCCATCATCATGAGCCATCAATGGCTCTTGCAAGAGCAAGGCCTTGTAGAGGCTATTAGATTCATGTGGATTACAAATAAGAGATTAGATGGTTAGTGGTTAGTAGTTAGATTGTTATGAGAAGAAAAGATTAGCTAAACATCATGTAAAAGATGGAGAAGAAAGGAGACACCTTTACATAGATTGTCACCATCTATTCCATCAATCTCTCTTTCTCTCTGAATCTCTCTACCCTAATACATGATCTAAAAAGAAAAGAAAATACAAAAGAAAGAAGAAGAACACCTACACTACCCTACACTAAAAGATAGAAAACCTAGCCTAAATCCCAATCTGCTTGTGTTTTGGGCCTCTGTAGTGCTATTTATAGGCAAACGAGGTTTCTAGAAGACGAGACGAGCCCACGCGTCAAAAATCGATGCGTGGGCCCACCACATTGCCGCAGAAACGCGGTAAGTCCCTGGTTTTGGCGAGGAACTTCTGGCTTCAAGGACCTTCCTGGTATATATGGATTTTGATATTTTCGCCCGGATATTCGTCTGACGTGCGCAAAGTTCTAGGTTCAATGCATCTTCTAGAAACTCCGTTACTTGGCCTCCAAGAAATCTGGATTTAATTACCCAAAAATGGGTTTAATTAAGTTCTTATTACTCATTTGCCCTTAGACTCTTGATTTATTTGCAAGAGAGACCAAAACACGGTTTAGACTGACATTTTATTCAAAAATTATCAAAAAAATGCGATATAATAATGCAGAATTGTAGACTAATCACACCCCCCACACTTATCTTTTGCTCATCCTGAGCAAAACAAGAAAAGAAAAACTATACTACAAATGTTATTACACCATTTTTGCAGGTGACGCGATCGCACTGAGTGCGTGCAATAAGCCGTTAAACCTCTATGTTTTCCCTAGAGGAGGAGTTTTGTCTCCGAGGATTTTCAGCGAATTGCACCCACAAAATCCATAAAGAAAGAAGACAAATATTAGTATTTTGAAAACACATTTTGAAAGAGCGACAAGTTTTTGAAATATTTTTGCAAAAAAAAATATATAAGCGATCTAAGGTCATAAGTCCACCAAAAATCATTCTTCCTTAAACTTAATCTATATGCAAGATCTTGTCTTCAATTAAGGTAAGAATTCAAAATTGGATTGAATATTTTATCCTTCATAAAACCCTAGATAATCCGCACTTTGTGATAGCGAAAATTTATGGGATTTCAACTCTAACCATCAAGCCATTTATTTTATATATTTTTCTTTCATTTTTTTTCTTCCATTAGTTTTCTTAGGCTTTCTAGTTCACCCGGGTAGTGAGACTATAACCGATGACTCCCAGACCAGACGGTCTTAGGGCACCAGATGAGAAAACATCCCTCGGGTTTAAGGACTCAAGTAAACAAGGCCACAAAACTAAGAGAGATTATTTGTTTCTTATTACCACCTTTAGGCGTGCATAATCATGCATCTTGAGGCATAGTTATCCAGCTTAATAAGTGATTTTTTTTCCTTCGTATATATATATATATATATATATTTTTTTTCTTTTATGACATTTTAGGTCTTTGTTTCCATCCCAAAAATTGTGTTTGTGTAAAGTGCAAACTATCTAAGGCAAAAAATTCAAGATAAAATTATCTCCCCAATCTTTTATACTTAACCTATAATTTTAAACAACATCCATTATTTTAACTAGGTTTAAGATGTCATAATTAAGGCTCCTTAATTTCTAAGATAATCTTAATTTTCTTAAAAAATAAATCAAAACATTGTCTCTTATTTCAAAAAGTTTTTAAAGAAAGAGAAAATCCTATACAAAAGGGAAGATTTCTAACAGTATCCTAAAAGAAGTGTAAAAGAAAGAAAATCTAAAAACTCTATATCAGTAAACCCTCCCCCACACTTATCTTATGCATTGTCTTCAATGCATCGTGAATATATATATGCATGTAACAAATAGAGAGTGAAGGAAAAATCACCTCAAGGTGGTGGTTCTGGTGGTGGTCTAATTGTTCTAAAAAGTGCGGCCCAATCCAATTTGCGTGGAGTTCGGAGGAACCCATAAGAGACCTCTATAATACAACCCACTAAAATGATATATGCATTTATAATTTTTATTAAGACTTTTACCCCATCTAATTTTCAAATTTCAAAATAATTTTGGAGTCAATTTTATCAACACCTTTATCCCAAAATGGAGTATGAAAAGATGGAATGATTGATTTGGACTCAGGAAGCATAGAAATAACTACTGACTCAGGAATTTGACTTAAGTCAAGTAAAGGTTCTGGAGTTGAGATTGGTTCAGAAAGTGAGTCCAAATAAAGAAGTTGAAATTCTAATCCACATTCATTTCCCCATAACGGAATGTGACTCTCTGAGATTGGTGATTCAAGTTCAAGAATGACAGGTATGAGAGCCAAAACTGACTCTAAAATGTTGCTCAAATTGGGTAGCGAAATAGGAGTCAATATTGATTCAGGAATTTGAACTGGATCACAAATTTGATGATCAAAGTCATATTCCTTATTGAGTTCAATTTCATAAAAATGAGAACTTGCCAATATGTCAATGAGACATTTAAAAGTATGAAATTGGTACTCTTTTCTAGATGTGATGTTTCTTCAAGTGGATGCTCTAGAATGGGAGTGTAGGAATCTTGGTTTCCAAAACAACAAGAGTCATGTGTCAAATTGATAGAGTTAGAGATATTTGGATTGGTCAAAGGTTGATAAGAAAAAGTTTCCTTATTCCTATAAATGTTGACCAATTGACTCAATTGTGTTTCCAACCTATCAATAGACTGAGCAGAAGATTTTTGAAATTGTAACGCAGACTCCTGCAAGATTTCTATACTCTTTTCTAGACGTGATTTTTCTTCAAGTAAATGGTCCAGAAAGGGAGTATAAGAATCTTGGTTTTGGAAAGATAGTAAAGATTGTGAGTCCAACATATTTTGAGATTGAAGCTTAGACTCACTAAAGCATTTCATACTCGTTTTCAAGGTAGATGATTGGTCATTTTGAATAGGTGAAACTGAGGATGAATCATGAAAATATTATGGAATTGGTGAATTGAGCTTCTTTTGTTGGGACTCAAGCATAGCATGTATGGCTTCTATATTTTTTTGGAACTCAGATTTTTCTTTAAAATTGGGAAATAGAGAATGTGAAAATTGTGAAAATTGTGGAAAAGGTGGTGAAAAATTTGACTCGGGGGAGGTGAATCCCTATTGACTCTGTGACGAGTTGAAATTATTTTTGAAATTATAGTCTTAAGATTGGGGGTATGGATTGTATTGATTCGGATAAGTCCAACTGGTATATTTGGTTGGTTTATATTGAAAAAAATTGAGTTGGAATTATCCGAAACAAATGGAGTTATGAAATCAGTGAAATTATATGTATGTGCTAATGTTCCCTCGATATTTCCGTTATAGTATTGGCTCAACGGGTCGAATCCACAGGGACAGGAGGCGATAGAAGCATTAACAGTTTATGTTCACGTCGGTTGTTAACAAGTCTTCTTTGTTAAAAGAATGAGAAAAAGAAAAAAAAAGAAATATTGAAGTGATATGTGAAAAAGATGATGAAAATGACGATGTGAAAGTAAAAAAGAAGTGGTTTGGAAAACAAAATAGACAAGAAGATGAAACAAAGGTGAAATAAGAAGTTGGTGAAAACATCGATAAGAAAATGATAAAGGAGTTTGAAAGTGATTCTTAAAATAAAGTAAAAAGAATGAGGAATACTATGAAAGAAATCTCATGATTGCTAACTACTAATTACTCCACTAACATGCTAACCTCTTAGTGATAGTTGCCTCACATAGATCCTTGGCCATCTCTAATTCTTGGCTTCAAGAGACGATACAAAGCATGGCAAATAAGATGGTTCTTCACATTCAAACTTGCAACAAGAGCAAGCTAATACAAATATTATATCATCAAACCATTAGAAGCAAGCATGAAGTAAGAGAGTTAGCTTGGTTAGCAAGTTAGATGTTAGAACCTATCATCATGAGTCATCAATGGCTCTTGCAAGAGTAAGGCCTTGTAGAGGCTATTATATTCATGTAGATTATCAAGTAAGTAGTTAGCTAGTTAGTGCTTAGTAGTTAGTCACCATGAGAGAAAATCTAGCTAAGTATCATATTAGAAGATGGAGAAGATTACAATAGAGAAGAAAGGAGGCACCTTTACATAGATTGTCACCATCTATTACATTAATATCTCTCTATCTCTCTCTGAATCTCTCTGCCTTACACAAGATCTAAAAAGGAAATGAAATATAAAATAAAGAAAGAAGAAAATCCTAATCTACAACTAGAAGAGAGAAAACCTAGCCTAATTGTAAATCTGCTTGCGTTTCGGCTAAACCCTATAGTATTTATAGGCAAAGGGGGTTCTAAAAGACGAGACAAGGCCATGCGTCGAAGATCGACGCGTGACTCCGCGACAATCTTCGACGCGTGACCCCACCACATTGTCGCAGAAACGCAACATTTGCCGTGTTTTTGCGGTAAAACTAGGGACTTAGGTCCCTGATTTTGGCAAGAACCTTCTCCTGACTTTGAGGACCTTCGTAGTATATTCGGATTCATGTATTTTCGCCCGAATATTCGTCTGACGTGCGCAAGGGTCTAGGTTCAATGCATCTTCTAGAAGCTACCTTACTTGGCCTCGAAGAAATTCGGGTTTAATTACCCGAAAACGGGTTTAATTAAGCTCTTATTACCCTTTTGCCCTCCTTGTCTTGATTATCTACAAGAGAGACCAAAACACAGTTTAGACCGACATTTTATTCATAAATCAGTAGGAAAATACGATATAATAATGCAGAATTGTAGACTAATCACACCCCACACTTATCTTTTGCTCGTCCTAAGCAAAATAAGAAAAACTATACTATAAATGTAATTACACTACTTTCGCAGGTGACGCGATTGCACTGAGCGTGTGCAACAAGTCATTAAACCTCTAGGTTACCCCTAGAGGAGGAGTTTTGTCTCCTGAGGGTTTTCAGCGGATTGCACCCATAAAATCCATAAAGAAAGAAGACAAATGTTAGTATTTTGAAAATACATTTTGAAAGGGAGACAAGTTTATGAAATACTTTTGCAAAAACATAAGCGATCTAAGGTCATAAGTCCACAAAAATTATTCTTTCTTAAACTAAGTCTAAATGCAAAATCTTGTCTTCAATTAAGGTAAGAATTTAAAATTGGATTGAATACTTTCTCCCTCATAAAATCTAGATAATATGCACTTTGTGATAGTGAAGATTTTTGGGATTTCAGCTCTAACCATCAAGCCAATTATTTATATATATATATATATATTTATTTTTCTTCTTTTTTCTTCCCTTAGTTTTCTTAGGCTTGTTAGTTTACCCGGATAGTGAGCCTTTAACCGATGACTCGCAGACCAGACGGTTTTAGGGCACCAGATGAGAAAACATCCCTTGGGTTTAAGGACTCGAGTAAATAAGGCACAAAGCTAAGGGAGATTATTTGTTTCTTTTGACTGCCGTTAGGCGTGAATAATTATGCTTCTTGAGGCATAATTATTCAGCTTAATAAGTGATTTTTTCTTCGTATATAATATATATATATATTTTTTCTTTTTATTTATTTTTACTTTATGGCATTTTAAGTCTTTATTTTCATCCCAAAAATTGTGTTAGTGTGAAGTGCATACTATCTAAGGCAAAAAATTCAAGATAAATTTATCTCTCCAATTTATCTTACTTAGCCTATAATTTTAAAGAAGATCCATTATTTGACTGGGTTTAAGATATCATAATTAAGGCTTCCTTAATTTATAAGATCATCTTAATTTTTTTAAAAATAGATCAAAATATTGTCTCTTGTTTCAAAAAATTTTTAAAGAAAGAAAAATCCTATGCAAAAGGGAAGATTTCTAAAAGTATCATAAAAGAAGTGAAAAAGAAATAAAATCTAAAAAAACTCTATGTTAGTAAACCCTCCCCACACTTATCTCATGCATTGCCCTTAATGCATCATGAATGTATGTATGCATGAAATAAATAGAGAGGGAAGGAAAAATCACCTCAAGGTGGTGGTTCCGGTGGTGGTCTGATTGGTCCACGAAATGCGGCCTAATCTAATTTACGTTGAATCCGAAGGAACCCACCAGAGACGTCTATAATACAACCCATTATTATGATGTATATATGAATGATTTTTATTAAGAATTTTATCCCATTTAATTTTCAAATTTTCAAAATAATTTCGGAGTCATTATTATGAACACCCTTGTCCCAAAATGGAGTGTGAAAAGATGAAATGATTGATTTGGACTCAGGAAGCACAAGAACGACTGCTGACTTAGGAATTTGACTTAAGTCAAATGAAGGTTCTGGATTCGAGATTGGTTCAGGAAGTCGGTCCAAATCAAGAAGTTAAAATTCTAATCCACATTCATTTTTCCACAACGGAATGTGACTTTCTAAGATAGGTGATTCAAGTTCAAGAATAACAGGTATGGGAACCAAACTGACTCTAAAATGTTGCTCAAGTTGGGTAACAAAACAGGAGTCAATATTGATTCATGAATTTGAACTGAATCACAAATTTGAGAATCTAGATCACATTCCTCATTAAGTTCAATTTCATAAAAATGAGAACTTGCCAATTTGTCAATGAGACTTCCATAAATATGAAATTGGTCAAGTTCAATTTGTTGATCATAAAAGATTGGCGATTCAATTTCACGATGGATTGGCACAGGATCCAATGTTGACTCGAGAAAAAGCCTGAAATCAGGTTAAAACACCTCATCCATTATGGAATCAGGCAGTAAAATTGAGTTACCAAGTTGAGGTTCAGGATCATATGCATGCTCAAGTTCAATCTCAGGAAAAGGATAACTTGCCAAAATGTCAATGGGATTTTCAACATTTGAAGTTTTGATAAGTTCAGATGGGTGGACTGAAATTGAATCTTGGTTTTTAAAATAACATGATTCTTTGGCTCTAACAGAATGGTTAGTGACATCAGGAATGGTCAAAGGGTGAGAATGGAGAGTTTTGACCATTAAATCTATGTCATGATTATGAGCGATTTGAGCCTGTGTCATGGCTTCAAGCATCTTTTTATAGTCGATTGCTTCATCATTTTGTTGCGATTGGGCCTGAAAAGATTAAAATTTTTTTTGAAAATTGTGGTGAAATCGTGAGTCTATCCGATCTGATTATTTTTCAGACTCACTGATTGAGGCCAAACCTACACACAAAATACGAGATTATAGAACTTAAGAAAGAATATGTGCAAGTGCTCAATTCTTCCGCTATAGCAAGTGGCTATGCGGGTCGTGATCCATAAGGAGGGTTTGCGATGGAAGCTTTACGGTTCTTTATTGAAATCGTTAAGAAACAAAACGATAGTTCTTCTCTGTTTTTAAGTTAAGAAAATGGAAAAAAAGAATTATGTTATGTTAGAAGAAAATGAAAGATGAAGAAGGTGAAAAAATCAGAAAACGGCGAAAGCATCTATGTACAAATGATTTGGAAAAAGAATGAAAACGATTGGGAAGAAGTGGTGAAAGAAATCGTGTTGGCGATCTATACTATAGCGAAATAAGAAAAGAAAGAAAGTTAAGAATTACTTACCTAGTTTGGTGATGACTTACTTGGAAATCTGTGCAAGTTCTACCTTTGCTTCGGAGGCGTTCAACGCATAGATCATAAGCTCGAGCTCAGTCCCCGTGCACATTATATCGTCAAGCCTAGCAAGAACGAAGTGATGCGGATCTTGGAAGAGGAGAACGTCTTCATGAACTATCGCTGGCTCTCACGTAGCTTAGTTATACTTGCTTTGGATTTCACTTGTAAACTCAACAAACACAACCAAGGTAAAGTAGAAAGAGGAAGAGGAAAGCAAAAAAAAAGAAAAGGAAAGTAAAGAAACGAACATAAATAAAAGTTTACCTTTATTGCTTGAGACAATGAAAGAAAGGAGGAGGGTACATCGGTGTCACTCTCAACATATGCCTCTCTCTCTTACTTACATGAATCTTCTTCTACCCTAAGCTACATACAAGTTACATAAAAGTAAAAACTAAACTACAAAATGGAAAAACTAGTCTAAAATCCTAACTCTGCATTGGCGTCCCTTTTCAGCACAAAGCATGGCCTTTTATAGGGCAAATACCCAGTAATCAGGATCCTGGGGAGGTCGGGGAGCAAACGCTCCCCCTAACTCCCCAACAAAGCCGCGGAAACGCGGCTTGGGCCGCGTTTTCGCAGCCAGGGTGTGGCCAGATGGCCACACCCTGTTGGTGGGTCTCTCCAGGAGTTTCTTCTGTATTTATCTTTAAGTTGTTTCTTCGTTGGAGTCCTGGATTCTGACGAAATAGCCTTGGATTCTTGGCTTTAACCGATCGATCCTGAGAGGATTCTTCTCAACCGGTTTCAACCTCTTGATTTTGCCCTGATTTAGTGAGTGCGAATTAATTCTGATTTAATTCAGAATTTTGGTAGGCTTTGGGCTCATTTCTCTTCAACTCCTTAAAGATTGGGCCTGCAAATAAATCAAACAATTAATTAGAACAATGCAGGCTTTTATTCTATAATAAGTATGAAAATATGATATTAAATATGCAACATTAGCGACCAATCACACCCCCATACCTATCTTTTGCTCGTCCTCGAGCAAAACAACTAAACTATACTAAGGATTATTAGACCACTTTCGCAGGTCGCGCGATTGCACTGAGCATGTGCAACAAGCCGTCAATCCCCTGCCTAGACACCGATTTGACAAGAGTTAATTTTGAACAATTTTCCTCCTTAGGTCAATCTCCTATTGAGTCCGAGTTAACCTAGGGCCAACGTCTAGTCAAATTTTACTTAAGGTTAGGGTTGTGAGTGTGACGGATATGATTTGTGGGCCAAGGAAAAGTTATGAAATCCCCACCTTATCTTGTTTATGGGTTATGCCCTTAAGATATTTTTGTGTACGTGTAAAGCTGTAGAAAAGTAATCACTCAAGAAAGCAGTAAATCAGCCAAGAGTGTTTCCTAATCTATATGCTATGCAAACGTACCTTGTCGCCAGCATTCTTCAACAGAAATAAAAAAAAGATTAATAGACACGTGCCTAAGATGCAAGAGTCTAAATTTTTTTTATTTATCAACAAATGAGTTACTGTTAATATGCAGGGTGATCACAGAGAATATTTAATAAAGCAGAAAATCAGATTTTGCAGATTGCAGCAACCTGCAGAAAAATGAATTAGTAGTGAACTACTCTTGCCGCGTTTCTGCGGCTTTTGCCGCGTTCGCGCGACACAGAAGTAGGCTCTGTTGCTCTGCCTTCGAGGGCAGAGGCACAGAGTTGCTATATGTGTTTTCTGCTATTAGTTTTTTTGTTCTCTGTACCTGCAAACAGAAAGAATAAACAAGTTAATTTTGAGAAAATCGTGTCGTTCCTTCCCCGGCAACGGCGCCAAACTTTTGATTGAGATTTAAGATTTATAAATAAAAAGATTGAGTTGTAGAGTTCTTAGTCTCAATGCTATCCGCTGTAGCAAGGGCCAAAGCGGGTCGTGATCCTCAGGGAAGGATGCGATGCAAGCTTTTCGGCCGATTCCTCTGTATGCTTTGAATAAAACAGAGAAAGGATTAGATTTGAAGTGTATATGAATAAAGAAGTATGATTTTACTGATCTACTACCACAACCCATCATGCAAGTCTTGGATGTTGAATTTCATCTTGAGATATATGTGATTCATCATAGGTTATTAAGAATGATTCAAGTAAGAAAAGACGATACAAGATTCTAACTAAGTTACATTATTAAAAACTAAACAATGTTTCATCCTAACATCTAAGTACAGCTTAAGAAAAGATTAATCTTAAATTTAAGCTGTCCTAGTTCTTAAGTATGAAGTCATGAGAAGTCTTTTAAATGTGCAACCTAGATTAAGAAATCTAATTATCAGTTTAATCTTCAAGAACAATAATCATTAAACCTAGGGTTTCTAAAGAATGGTCATCAATCGATTCAAATCCTAACTTGCCCTAGGGTTGCTTAAGTGATCAGCAAACCACACAAAGAATTAGTTAGACATCATTTTTTTATAATTATTTTTTTATTTTTTTTATTTTCTTTTTTTTAATTAGATGAAAAGAAGAAGAAAGAAAACAAGAGATCGCAGATGAAAACCGAAGCAAATAAACACAGAGAAAAGAAATAAAAATTGACAAGAATTAAATATGCAATAGAAAGTAACCTTTATTCGAAAGTTCGTCTCCAAATACAAGCTCCTTCTTCTCCACAAAGCCTTAAAAATGAAATTACAACGTGCAGAATTTTAAGAAAAAGCTAAAGAAAAACCCTAATCTTCTCTGGATGCCCTCTCTGCTGCGCCTGCAGGGGTATTTATAGGTGCAGAAGGCGATAGAGTCCCGGATAAACTCCTTCACGAAAACTGGTAGATGGATAAGGCAGGATTGCCGCGGAAACGCGGCTTGGGCCGCGTTTCCGCGGCAACAGTCTGATCTTTGGTCGCGCGCTTTCGCGCGTGGCTTCCTCTGGTCTGTCCATCTGGGCGTTTCCTTCTAGAATCTGCATCCTGACTCTTCATATTGGATTTTCGAGATAAATTAGAAATCAAGTTACCCTTTATTCAAATTCCTTCAAAAACGAATCTCATCTTTGCACACTTATTTATCCTCTTCCCCCAAGCATCTAAGGTTGAATAGAACTCTATCCTTTCCCTCTTTGTAGTATTTGCAATTTTTACACTTTGTATTTGCACTTTTGACTTCTTGTAATTGCACTTTTACACCTGGGCTTGGACTTGGGCTTGGATATGGGCTTTTGGGCTTCATTAAGCTTTAATTCTTTATTTAATTCAACACTCAAGGCCTGCACACATTAAATAACAAAATATTAATAAATGTGCATTATTATATGAATAAATGTGAAAATGTGATAGTAAATATGATGACAATTATGCATTTTCACTACCAATCAGAGTGTGATCTTGGTTTGCTAATCTATCATTTGCATTTGCACATTATTTGTTTGCACACACTCATGGATTGCTTGTCACCTCTCATGTTTGATGTTTCCAACATTGACACATAAAAATTTAGGATGTCCATGTATTTGAAAACCCTAGGCTTGCATGTTTTCCTTGCCGCTACCAAGAAATGCTATATTGGTAACCGCAATCATATAGGGGCCAATACACTTGCCCTTGAGGTTATTAGAAGCACGCTTAACAAAGATTATCTTATGCTTGTTTCTAATTTTGATTCCGCTTTTGCAGTATGGAACAAATTGACTTCCTCCAAGTTTCAAACGCCCAACATAATGGAGGATGAATCTAGTGGAGAATCCGAACCACAATGCTTTATGGTCCAAGGAATGACTCCCTTGAGGTATCTTCAGAATCTCAATTAGATTGTGATGATGCTAGTTCTTCTAGTAATGAGCATGTTGATCCTAATACTTTCAATGAAGAACTTTCTATTGTTTGTGAAAAATTGATAGAAAAATACAACCTTTTGAATAAGAAGAGTTTTGAACTTAATAAAGAAAACAAGGATTTATGTTCAAGACTTGATTTGGTTTTGCAAGATAAAGTGGAGATTTCTAATGAAAGGGATTCATTGAAATCTAGACTTGATCTTGTCTTAAAAGAAAATGAATTTTGAAAAATAAAAATGATTGTGAAATAATTTTGAAGAAAAATGAAAACTTGTCTTCAAAAGTTAATTTTGTCTTAAAAGAAAATAATTCTTTAAAAATGAAAATTGCTTCCATTTCAAAGGACTTGGAAGTTTGTTTAAACAAAAATAAATCTTTGAAAAATGATATAGATTCACATGTTTGCCATGCTAGTGTAGCCTCACCTAGCACATCTATTGCATGCTCCACTTTAGCTTCAAGTATTGAAAATGATATAAATATTTTGAAGAAAAATGTTGATTGTTTGAGCTCCACTTTGAGCCATTGTGTTGTGAGTCATACACGCTTAGAATCTTTGTTCGAAAGAAACAAGTTCCATCTTTGCATGCACACCCTCCATGGCATACACATGCTCCTCACGTACACACCCATCACATGTATGCTCATGTGTATGTACGCGCCGGAAAAAGGGGAAAGAAGGTCTTTGCTGTAAAGTTTTCCTTGAATCAGATGAAAAGATTACAACAAAAAAAAATAACTTTTCCTTCCAGTTACAAGGGAGGGAGGATGTTGAGTCTTGAATCCTCCCTTTGTTTAATGCTGGGTTCTTCGTATGGCGGTGGAGAGTGAATCTTGTTCTCCGTTGACCGGATGACCGTCGGGATCTTCAGGGATCTTCTCTTCGGCTGGTAGAAAGAGTAGCACAGCTCTTGTCTACCAAAACTCTCAAAGAGAAGGTAGGCAAAGAGTAGCTTGTACGCAGCAAGCTTGACGAAGAGTTGAGCTCTCTCCTTTTTCTGCCGTGTTTGGTCGTCTGATTGCCGATCCTCTTATCACCAAATGCCTTTGATTGCTGATCGCCAATTGCCACTCCCCTCTTATCGTCCCTTTTCTCTCTCATTCCCCGACCTCATAGCAAATGAGGCTATTTATAGAGGTCCTAGGGGGTGAACGTGCCCCCTAAAAATGCTCCACGATGAGGGGCTGACCTCCCGCTATGTGGGCGGCGACTGGCCCCATAACCAGGGCGGTTATAACTGAGATGCGGGTTTAAGCCCACACGCCTTGAGGTTGGGGCGCGGGTGTCGGGCCCACGCGCCTTGATGCTGAGACGCGGGTGTCGAGCCCACGCGCCTTGATGCTGAGACGCGAGTGTCGGGCCCACGCGCCTTGATGCTGAAACGCGGGTGTCGGGCCCACGCGCCTTGATGCTGAGACGCGGGTGTCGAGCCCACGCGCCTTGATGCTGAAACTCTGCCTTTTAATGGCTTGTCTATTAGTGATTTTTAGACAGCCTACAGAACCCCCTCCAAAGTTTTCGATATTCCGCAGTTAACTGGGACGGATTTCGAAATACTTTGGACTCTAGCTGAATTCACCTCCATGATTGGACTGTTAATGCTCCGGGTTTGATCTTATCTGGAGTTGGTCTTCGTGAGTGTACTGTTGAACTCTTTGAGGCCACCAGAGTTGATCGTGTTGAGTGTCTAGATACACAGTCTAAACCTCCCCGATTGTTTTTAGTCTGTCATGGGCGCGCTTTAAGCCAGGAGTGGTTGGTCATCTGCTTGTGCCAGTGTACTGTTGAACTGATTTGCAGAAGCAGGAGGCCGAACACTGGTCCTTTTTGAAAAGCAGAGATGGTACTGCTTTAAAGACGCGACTGATCTTCCATAAAGCAGACGCGATGTTCAGCCGGGCTGGAAAGACGCGAACTTCTTAGAGAGACGTGACTTTTTGAATGCATTTATGGCGGTGATGACGGGGCACGTCCATCGAAGAGGTGCGTCCGTTGGGTGCAAATCTGTGCCATGTCATGATTGCGCTGCCAGTTGGCCTGGGGAACCGGCGGGATTTCACCTTTTGGCGCGTGGACTTCCCGATTCATTAAATGATTTGCTCCACGTGTTAAGTGATGACTCGCTGCAGGGCTATGGTGCGCGATCTTCGCTGCAGAGAAATTGATTTGCTCCACGCGTCAAGCGATGACTCACTGCAGAACTAATCGAGCCACGCGCCGCGTATCTTCGCGAATCCTTGTGCCTATAAAAGACAACAGTCAGAGAGATACCTCTTCTTCTCCGAGCGTACTTGTTTAGGGTTTTCAAGAAAAAGTGGTCTTTTTTCTCTGTTCATCCCCATTACTGGATTCTTAATCACCAATGGCACCCAAGACCAAGTCAACCGCATCCTCCTCAAGAGCGGCCATCGCCGAGGCCCAGAGGGGCGGTTCCTCCGCGCAGGCATTCTCTTTCCCAGGTATAACGTCGTTTAGGGTTGAACCTTCGCCATTACTGGAAGCTCATGGAACCATTAACAGAATCGTCAACACAGAAAATAAACCGTGTTTGATTCTCAGACGCAGTCTCAGACGCGGTCTTTGAGTTGATAACCAAGGCGCGGGTTTGATGACCCGGTGCCAGCGAGTCCTGCATTTCGGATTCTTCACTTAGAATATTTCTAATTGTGAAGAGTTCGGACGCGGACTTGAAGATTTTTCATCAGGTGTAGGTTTTTGATGAACCTTGCACCTGAGCCCAAGTACTTAGAGAATTCTCATAAGTCTTGGTTTGCAAAACGCGGACTTGATCCTGCTGGTCTTACGCCTGGATGCGGATTTGCAGGTCTGGACGCGGATTTGATAATTCCTGCGTCCAGTATTTCTTCTGCGTCTGGACTATAGACTCGCAGGTCTGGACGCGGACTTGATAATTCCTGCGTCCAGTATCTCTTCTGCGTCTGGACTATAGACACTTAGCATTTTTCTGATAAAGTGTCTAATTAAATGTCCTTTTCTTTTGCAGTGCCACACCCTTCTGCCCCACTCGCCAAGAAGTGCCATTTTGGACATGTAGGTGGTGCTGACCGTGATCTAGCCTTTGTGCTACAAAGGACAGTACCTGTGACTGCTGACAAGTCACAGGAGCGCCAGAAAAGGCTCTCCAATGTTGATATGACGACCCTTCGGGTGCTTATGACCGATGCAGCATTCACAACGAATGATCGCGTCAAGCTGGAGAAGCCTGCCTTCTTCTTCGGGGATCGTATCGGTGATGGCGGCTATTCCATGTATAATGGAAATTATAGATGGCTCCGTCAGATAGGGGATAGGAGATTCTTTCTTCCAGAAATGGAGAGGATGTTCCCGCTGTCTTATCTCCAGCACATGTCCGTCCCTCGGAAGATGAAATGGGACGTTTCCCGATACGTCCCTGAGATTACCCTCGGTGACTTGGGCTCCCAGAGGGTATACCGTCATGATAGTCATGATAGGGCGGTTCTTGGCCTGTTCCCTGGGTCGCGCAAGTCTGAGCTCCCAGTTGGAGAGATACCAAAACTCGGCACTACCTTCCTCAACGCGTTTATGAAAGCGGAGGGTGATTTTCCGGTTGAGTTCCGTGCGCCCGGGTGGGTTCATTCCACCGAGAAGTATTGGTGGCGCAGGATGGTGAGCTTCGTCCTTACCGATCTTGGAGATCTGCTGGAGCATGTGGGACTGTACCCAGCAGTCAGGGCCGTGCAGTATGGCATCCCGCCGAGTTCTCAGAACTTCTTCGGGGTCCTGGAGCGTTACAATTCTTTGACGGGGACATTCTTCACCCCGGTCGGAGAGATGGGCCTTGCACTGCATGAGTTGCATGAGGTCTCGGGGCTGGCAACAGGGGATTCTCCCTATGAGGAATATATCCCAACCACTGAGGAGCTCAACCTTATGAAGGAAGGGTCTCCTCAAATGTACGAGACTTATTGGGAAGTGTTATGTCACTTCCATATTTGCGGCCAGATAACCACTTGGAGGTCGGGAGGAATCAAGCAGCTGTCTTGGGCCAGTTACTTGTTCAACAATGTCAATAAGAAAGACCATCCAATAACTCGACTGGCTCCCAGCTCCGACCAGGAAATTGAAGACAGGGTCGACCAGGCTTCTGAAGGCTTCTACACTACAGATTCGAATGAGGACGGTTTCGAACCTGACATGGTCTTCGAAAGCTTTCACCATCAAGCTCGGACCCCTATCTCTGATCGAGCATTGTTGGCGGGCTTCTTAATGCTGTGGCTGAAGCGTTGTGTGGTGCCCACGCTGCCACATGAAGTCATTGTTGCTGACGTGGTGTACCCGGCGGTGCTCCTGGCCTATGGCAGTCCCATAGCCCTTCTTCTGGCCGTGGCGGCTGGCATTCAGAGCGGGTTGCGGGCGTTAACCCAGGCTTTCTGTGAACCCGGGAAGGCTGTCGACTCCCATGGCAAGCCGATCCTTGACTCAGAGGGGAAGCCGACGGTGAAGCGCCCCAACCCTCGGATCAAGCTGCCTTATACGTACCTCATGGCTTGGTACGTGATGCACTGCCCTTCCCTGATGACGCCGGTGCCTTGGAGTGAGGGTTTCGCCCCTTTTGTACAGCAGTTGGAGGGTTCGGACTGGCGTAATACTTATATGTATTTCGTCCGGAAGTGCATTTCAGATGCTTCGAACTACCAGCTCAATCGCTGCTTCCCCGAGATCCCTGGTGCATATTTCGGGGATCTATTTATTGATTCCGTGGGCCCAGATGATTATACAAGGTTGTCCTCGGGGGTCTTCTGGTGGTTGATCAACATTCGGCCCGGATATGTGCTTTTCCGGCAAGGGACTTCATGCACAATCGAGCCGTACATGCCGAATCGTTTTGCCCGACAGTTCGGCTACGATCAACTCTACGTCGGCAATCCCAATGCTCGACTCGCCTTCGAAGGGAACTTGTTCGAAGGTGCTCGGGCTTGGTACTACAGTGTGGCCGGAGGGACGAAAGCAACTTTCCGTCTACCTACCGAGGGGTCAAAGTGCCGTATGAGTTTCAGCTTCTGCTCCTGGTATTTCCAAGTCAACCAGACACCAAACTTTGTTCTGGAGTATTCATGCATTGAGAGTATCAATGCAAATCTCGAAGCAAGGTCGGAGTCCGGTAAACGATCGCGAGGCGTCGAGCAGTACCTGAAGGCTCTGAAGGAGGTCGGGAGAAGGTCAAGGGAGGAGCCGCGAGCAACAAGGGCGGAGCCGCGACCAACCAGGGCGGAGCCGCGACCAACCAGGGCTCGACAGGCAGTAAGCAAGCGTCGTCAAGGCTCTACTTTCACTGCTGAGCCTGCCCCAAAGAAGGTTCGGAGAGACTTGACGGCCGAAGTTTCTCGATCCGCGGACATCCCTTCTGGTGTTGGGGAGCCGAGGGAGGAAGAGGTGGACAAGGAAGACACTCCCTTAGTCCATGCCCGCAGGTTACACCGCAGGAGCCTCAGGATTGCAGAGGAAGGGGAGCCTGCTGACAGACCCACCGCCACTGATGAGACCGAGTAGCTCGAGGTTGATATAATGAGCGGAGTCGATGTTGAGATTCCGGGGATCTCAGCTCAGCCCGAGTCTTCCTCTGCTCAGAGGAGGGATGAGGCACAACAGCCTGGGTCTCCTTCTGTCTTCATCTCCAGTCCTCGGATGGTTGACCCCAGCCCTACCACTGGGGTGTTTAGAGGCAAGGCTCCGGTTACCGAGGCCTCTCATGTTGAACCGTCGTCTTCCTTATCCGCAGAGGAAAGCGATTTTGAGGATGAGGTCGACTATGGTGACGAACCCGCTCCTCCCGATCCGAGCAAATTCTCACACATCTCGGGGGAGGAAATACATGGGTGTGGGCCGGCGACGACGTCACCACCAGCGGTTGCTCCTGCTGAAGGTACTCTTTTCACCTTCTGACCCGATTTCCTTTTTCATTTTGACGAGGAGGCTTTAACATTCTCCTTTTATGCTGCAGGATTGGCTGAGGATACCGAGGCTGCAACCTCCTCGCATATCGAGGAGATGGTGCAAGAGTTGACCCAGCCGGAAGGAGTTGAGACTCCAGCTGCCGAGGCAACTACCGAAATCGGGGAGGCTTCTACTCTGCAGGAAGAGGAGGCCATTACTGAAGTCAGGGAGATTTCTCCTCTGCAGGGTTCGCCCAAGGATTCGACATCTCTGGACCTCCAGCTTGGTAAGGAAGTTTTGATGTCCCGGATGTTTCTCTTTTTACCATTCTGGCTAATGTTGAGATAACTTGCAGAGAGAACCGAGGGGGCCCAGGTAGAGAGTCTGACGGTCAGTGTCCCTCCGGAAGGCCACACGACCCAAGCCTTGGCTGAGGTTTCTGAGGAGGTCGAGCTCACTACCCTGTCATCGGCTGTGGAGGTTCCTGCAGAGGTGGTACCCCCAGAAGCGCCATTGGCTGCTTCTGCTCTTGCCGTACCCGTGGTCAGTTCAACTCTTGCACCAACAGAGCCGATCTACATCCCCCACCCCGTGATAGAGAGGGGATTGGGGAGCACTTCGGATGATGATATCATGGAGCTTTTGACACGCCAGGCGGTGCAGCAGTTCCTTACCTCGATGCGAACATGCATCGATTTCGTCCTGACTAGGGGTAGCTCCCTTGACTTTGCCCAGATGTTTCTCGGAAACCAGGTCGAGAACATCAAGTTGGCCGGAGGCCCTTCGCTAGCCCAGGCGAGTCAGCTGCTGGTGGATCAGCTGGGACAGCATTTGAGAGAGCTTCGGTCTCTGGAGGATGATGCCGGTTCATCCCACGAAGCCCAAGAAACGCTGAACAGGCTCCTTGCTGCTCAAGAGCAGGAGCGAAAAGAGGTGGAGGAGAGGATCGCCTATAGCACTCGTCTTCTTGAACGTGCCCAGGCTGATCGCCAAAGGCTGGCGATTGAGTCCGAGGAGTCAGAGACGATCATACAGGCCGCAAAGCAGGCTATCCTTGACTCTCGGGCTGTTATAGCCAGGGCTGAGGCCATGATTGTCTTCAACGAACAGAGGCTTGCTACCTCTGAAAAGAGGCTAGCGGAGTTAGAGGTCGCCAAGGCGCAAGCCGAAGCGGACTTCTCTGTTTGTTCGTCCGAGCTGGAATCCCTCCGAGTGCAAGCGCAGGGATTTTTGTCTGAAGCGGATCTGCGGGCCCGAGCTCTCATGGAGGTTGAGAAGGCGCGTCAACATAAGATACATCGCCTTAGAGAGCAAATCCGTTCTTTGGCGGACCAGGACTTGTAGCCTTCTCTCTGTTTTTTTTAGAAAAGGACACTCTGTATTAACTTTTATCATTTTTGATATAATAAAAGTCTTTGAAGTTTTTGGTTCCACCTCCTTTGTTGCCTCGCTGTGGATGAATTTGACCTCTTGATCACAATCTTTGATTAACTGACTGTGAATGCTGAACTTAGGTGAGACTAAGTTCTTTAAGTGAAGCGCGGTGTTTGACCCATAGGACCTTAGGCGGAACTAAGCCCTTTTGATGAGACGCGGCATTGGTTCATAGGGACTTAGGTAGAACTAAGTCCTTTTGATGAGATGCGGCGTCAATTCATGGAGAGACGCGGTCATCAGTTCATAAGAACTCAGATAAAACTAAGTCCTTTTGATGAGACGCAGCGTCAATCCATAGGGAGACGCGACGGCGTCAACTCGCAGAGAGAAACACGGCTTTGAGTAACGCGAGTCTGTCCTGCCAATGAAGACGCGACGCGAGGGACGCAGCCTTGTGTATTTTCCTATTAATCTCAGAATGGGCTAAGTCCTTTGCTGAATCAAGTACTTTCCCTTAAAATGGGCCCTGTTTGCTGAAGGGACACAATTCTGAGTCACGCGGACTTTCCTTTGGAACGCAGGTGGTCGTTATTCATTCTGAAAAAAGGAGACGCGGGTTCCGGGACGCGGTTTTCCCATCTGCATATCGATGTAGAGGTTACATGCGGCCTGACATAAAGATTTTTATGAGATCTTTGAACGTCAAGTCTTTGCTGACGATTGGGAAACCGGGTCATCCGTTGTTTCCCGAAGCAGTTGTCCACGCGTTGGTTCCTCATTGGACTCAGGCGTTAATGCCTTTTAATGCAAAACCGGCGCTGGCGGTTTGAGACCAGCGCCTGCGACGGTTCCCAAAGCAACGTTCCACACGTCAGACTCCTATTGGACTTTGACGGTCGTGCGGTCATTAAGGCCGACGGTTTTGATTAATGAACCATTAATGACAGCGATCAGGGGCTGCCTATAAATAGGGGTTCCTTCTCTCCCTTTAACAGTCCATACTGTGTTCTTTTTGAGAGCGAGTGCTCTGAGAGTTTCTGCCTTCCCCCTTCAAAGGACTTCACCAGGGGTTTGCCTCCATGGATGAAGGTGACCCAGAGCTTTCATACTTCTGTTTGGTCTCTTCAGGACAAAGTGTCTCTCTGATCACCTTCCATGTCCATACTCTGATGCAGAGAGTTAAACTTTTGACAGAGGCCTCTGCTGGTATGCCGTCCCGACTTGCCGTGATGTTTCTAGTTCACCCAAGTTTGCACTTTGGCATCACCATCCTCTGGATTTTCTCATGAAGTCTGAGTTGGTGCATTCCTTCTGGAATTTGCGCCGCCGACTTAAACTTCGCTGGACGCGAGTACAGAAGTCTTTGGCGCTTGACGCTGACTTTGCTCATGAAGCTCGTGTTTTAAGGCCACTGACTTGGATGAATTCCAACTCGGGCCGAAGGTTTCAGACCCGAATTTTGCAACCCCTGTTCATTCAACAGGGAGATGGCAATTTTCGGCGTCTGAGTCTTTTCGCGTCTCGCTGATGCAAATCTTAGACTGCGTTTGAATCCTGTGTGTTATCACAGTTTAACATCGCGTCTGTTTCTGTCACCGCGGGGATTTGGCTCGCTGCGTGGATTATTCTCGCATCTGCAGTCTTTGACAATAGCCGCGTCTGTCACTTAGTTTTCTTTGTTGAAGTATACTAAGTTCCAGATTTTCTAACCCCTGTTTACTCCTTGTAGGTAGGCTTGATTGTCCTTTTTCAGGTTCGCTGGGCCCCTGGGAGAATATTCCGGTCGGCGAACTCGTTCGATGTTCATCTACAAGGGAAGAAGTCATGGTCCTCGTCGTCTACAAGGGAAGAAGTCATGGCCCTTGTCGGGGACTTAACCCTCGCCAAGATCTCTTTGAATGCGACGCACCAGTCATGCCTGCTGGCAAGGGATGGTCAGGGTAAGGATGGCGGCAAGGGGGTTACGGTGGATATAGTGGTGGTTAGCATCCCTTCCTCTCTCACCCCAGAAGTAACATCGAGGACACTCCATGTTTGTTGGATGGTCTGCTGGGGAAAGAGATGCTCATGAACGAAGGATTGTAGGACTTTCTGCTGCCACCAGACCTCAAGAACACCATTGCTCTTAGCTTAGTCAGCTAGGGCTCTTTCGGTGTTTACATCATGCATCGTGGTGCAACCAGCTTCTGATCGTGGCCACAATTTGGCACTTCTTCAGCCACCGTGCACTTGGAATTAGATGCGGTTTCAAGGAGTGAGTGCAACCTCTGAGAGAGAGAGGGACTTCTTTGTACTCCTTAATTGTAACACTCAATCTTATTGTATAAGAGAGCATTTTTACTGTAACACTCAATCTTATTGTATAAGAGAGCATTTTGTATCACTTTCATATGCTTAGAAATAAATAAAAGTGATACTCTTCTTTTTGCCTCTTTCATTGTCTTGAGCTTTTTGTCTTAGACTCGTAGAAGCAAAGAATCTTTGACTTTGTCAAAATTATGATGATAATCTTAATAAGTCAAACTTTGTAGGGAAAGATCCTATTTCAGGAACTCTCACAATACTGTCAGAGGTGTAATATTAACTTGACAGAGATGAAATAATTTTTAGTGGACCTGCCACTTTATAAGAGAAAGTGACAAGTAGAATTGGTACCCCCAGGGAGGGTGAACTTTTATCAAGTGTTTGGGATTAACTTGATTGAGTTCAGCTGGGGATTTGATGGAAACACTGTTGATGGTGTAGTATTAATCTAACAATATTTTTAGGTAGACTTGTTATTCTGTTGAAGAGAAAAACAAGTGAGACTAGACTCGTGGGGAATCTAGGGAAGTTTGTTACCGTTAGAGGTGTGATATTAACTTAACGGGTTGAAAGTGGTCTTGTCAGAAGTGTAATGTTAACTTGACAAGGATGTGAGTCAGAGGTGTGATATTAACTTAACTCAGAAGTGTCACTGTCATAGGTGTAATGTTTAACTTGACAGTGAGGGTAATGCTAGAGGTGTAATGTTGAACTTGGCATTGGTCATCTCGGCTTGTATAAGGAAGTCCGAGGAAAAGTCATGGCCATAGGTGTATTGTTTAACTTAGCAATGACTTGATGCTAGAGGTGTAATGTTAACTTAGCATCATCCATTTCAGCTTCGATATGGAAGTCTGAAGAAAAGTGACTGTCAGAGGTGTAATATTAAACCTGACAGAAACCTGATTACTGTTTAGAGGTGTGGTGTTAAACTTTAACAGTAATTTGTCAGAGGTATAGTATTAACTTGACAAAGATTGACTCATGATAAGAGCAATTTGAGGACCTGTCATTCTATTGGTGAGAATTGACAAGTGAAAATTTGAAGTGCCAGAGGTATAGTGTTAACTTGGCAAATTTGAAAGTTTGATACTCCGTGTAGAGTTGACAAACAAAATTTGTACTCGACAAGGAATATTGAAAAGTTTCCATTACCAGAGGTATAGTGTTAACTTAGTAACGGTTGTATTTTGTAGACCTACCATTCTGTGGATGAGAATTGGTAAGGGATTTTGGAGGAAAGAGTGGAGCCAAGTCCACTTAGGATTTTTAGCAAACCCTCAGCTATCAACGGATTTGAGGTGCCTTTACCAACTACCGTTTGAGTTGGGCTAGCCATGCTATTCCCCTCAGCATGATGAGTTGTCAAAGACTTATGTTGGGCTTAAAAGCCAACATTTTCCTCTATCCTTAGCCGTCGGGGGCGTCGGATGTTATAATGAAGAAATTCTTCTTACTTTGATCAGAGGTGTACTTTTAACTTGATCAGCGGAAGAATACTATCTAAGGATAGTATTTCTTCAGGAACCTGCCATTGATCGGCATCATGAGCTTATCGCCATTTGAGGTTATGAGGCGATATGACCCATTTGAGTAGACTGACTCTACTACAAATGGTCCTTCCCATTTGGGCTGAAATTTTCCTTTTGTCTTATGCGTCATTACCATGGGTCTTCTGACGGCTAAGACAAGATCGCCTTTCTTGAAAGTTTGCACTTTAACTTTCTTGTTGAAGGCTCTGGTAATACGAGCTTGGTAGAGCTCAATTTGTTGTTGGGCCTGCAGACGTTTACCATCCAAGGCCTCCAGTTCCTGGAGTCGCTGTCGATGCTTCTCCTCTGTTGTCATCTCCACTGTCAAGGTGACGCGTAGAGATGGAATTTGGATTTCCAGTGGGAGCACGGCTTCACACCCGTATACCAAAGAAAATGGTGTAGCTTTAGTTGGGGTTCGCACAGTTGTGCAGTAAGCCCATAAGCATTCACCCAACTTGTCGTCCCAGTCTCATTGATTTTTCGAGACGAACTTCTTGAGAAGCTTGCCAATAGTCTTGTTGAAAGCTTCTGCGAGGCCATTAGCGGCAGGATAGTATGCCGTCGAGGATACACTCTGGATTCTAAACTTAGCGCAGAATCTCTGGAAAGCCTGACTGATGAACTGAGGTCCATTGTCATGGACGATTCGCCGAGGTACACCGAAACGGTAAATAACATGATGTTTCACGAACTTGATCACGTTAGACGATTTTACCTCCTTCAAAGGGATGGCTTCGGCCCATTTAGAGAAGTAATCGGTTATTGCCAAAATGAACCGATGTCCTTTTGATGATGGTGGGATGATAGGGCCAACCACATCCATCCCCCACATTTCAAATGGCCAGGTAGAGGTTGTAGAGTGGAGGTAGCCTGGTGCTTGATGGATGAAATCGCCATGCACTTGGCAAGCGTGACATCTTTTAGCATAAGTGACGACGTCGGCAACCATCTTGGGCCAATAGTAACCCAATCTTTGGAGTCGATGTGCCAGTTTTGGGCCAGGTTGATGGGCTCCACACATACCGTCATGGGCTTCTTTCAATACCTCTTGGGCTTCTTTTGGTGAGAGGTATCGGAGTAAGATCCCGTCATGCGATCGACGATACAATGTTCGCGTCATCGCATTATAGTAGAATTTGGGGGCTTTCTTTCGAATGGCAGCCGCCTCTTTGGTGTCTTCAGGGAGAATGTCGTATAAGACGAAATCAATGTAGGGGAATCGCCAGTCTTTAAGCTCCGGACCAGTTGACAATTCCAGTGCTTCTTTGCCTCGACAATCTCCCTTTGACTCCTGATAGCTCTCGAGAGCATTTCTCGGGCAATACAGGTCGTGGCTGTAGACGAATATCTTCTCCATTGCTCTGGCTGGAAGAGCTAAGGAGGCCGCGAGGGATGCGAGTGCATCCGCGTGCGCATTTTGCCTGCGCGGTACATGGTCGATGTAGAAGTTTGTAAACCCCTCGGCCATGCGGATAGTTGCGTTGTGGTAGGGTACTAGGTCCTCATGTCTGACTTCGTACTCCCCGCGAACTTGGCTGACGATAAGTTTAGAGTCGCCATATGCCTCGAGATTTTTAACGCCAATCTCATCGGCGAATTGCATCCCAATCAAAAGAGCGTTGTACTCCGCCACATTGTTGGAACAAGGCTCAGTTAATGAGACAGCTCGGGGAATCACATAATTTTGTGGGGATACGAGTACTACTCCTACCCCTGCTACTACGTGTCCCTTTGGGCTTATTCTTGATGCACCGTCGAAGAAAAGTTGCCATACTTGACTTTCGAACGATGTCTGAGTCAGGCAGACTTCAGCAACTTCATCTGGGAGATCCTCGTAGACTTTGGTCTCCCTCGGATCTGGGTGCTCAGCTAGAAAATCCGCCACCGCTTGTCCCTTAATGGCCTTTTGTGGTAAAAAGTGCATCTCATATTGGGAGAGCAATATGGCCCATTTTGCCAGTCGGCCGTTTAATGATGAAGGCTTAGTCATAAGTAACCTCAGGGGGTTGACTTTTGATATGACGTTTATAGTTTGGCCTACCAGATAGTGCCGCATTTTCTGAATAGCGAACACTAATGCCAAACATTCCTTCTCGATCGGGTTATACCGATGTTCGGCTCCGATCATTGTTCTACTCAAATAGTAGATTGCTTGCTCTCGTCCTTGGTCGTCGTTCTGAGCTAGTAGAGCTCCCAAAGAATGATCCATTGCTCGGACGTATACCAGGAAAGGCTTCCCGGATACCGGAGCTGCAAGGACTGGTGATTGGGTGAGGTATTGCTTGATTTCCTCGAATGCTTGTTGGCAAGCGTCATCCCAAATGAACGAGACACCCTTCTTCATCAGCTTAGCGAAGGGTTGTCATCTTCCGGAAAGGTTTGAGATGAACCTGCGGATGTACGCCAATCGTCCTTGCAATCCCCTGAGTTCTTTGAGATTTCTCGGGGGTTGCATCTCCTGGATAGCGCGGACCTTTTCCGGGTCCAAGTGAATTCCGGTGGCTGTTACAATAAATCCTAAGAATTTACCACTGGCCACCCCCAGGAAGGACTTTGTGGGATTCATCTTCAATTGATGAGCCCGCATGATGTCGAAGACCACCTTCAGGTCCGCTATGTGATCACCTTTAGTGTGGCTTTTTACCGCGATGTCATCAACATAACATTCCACCGTTTTGCGTATTTGCTGATGGAAAATGGCGTTCATGGCCCTTTGATAGGTTGCCCCTGCATTTTTCAGTCCGAAGGGCATGACGGTGTAGCAATATACCCCTAGAGGTGTCCTGAAGGAAGTATGCTTTTCGTCATCAGGATACATTTTGATTTGATTGTATCCTGAGAATCCGTCCATGAAGGACATTCGTTCGAATCCACAAGTATTGTCAATCATGACATCTGTGATCGGCAATGGGAATTCGTCCTTGGGGCAGGCCTCGTTTAGATCGCAGAAGTCGATGCAGATTCGGATCTTCCCGTTCTTCTTGGCGACGGGGACGATGTTGGCTACCCAGTCGGGATGTTGTTCTTCCCTGATGAAGCCAGAATCAATAAGTTTTCTGACTTCTGATTGAATTGCCTCCATTATCTCTGGACGGAACCGTCGCTGCTGTTGTTTGACAGGTTTTGCGTCCGGATTGATGTTGAGGCGGTGCATAGCCACTTGAGGATCAAGTCCAGGCATGTCCTCGTAATTCCAGGCGAAGACGTCTATATACTCTTGTACAAGAGATATTAGATCCTTTTTCTCCGAAGGTGATAGGCCGTCACTTATGAAGACGGGCTTAGGGTTAGCCTCATCTCCTAGGTTGACTTGAACAACCTTGTCTTCTGTGGGTGGCTCGCGCTGTTCAAAGCGAGTGTCCCAAAGAGCATTTAAATGTTTGATCCAAGGATCTGTATCAGATTGGATCATTTCTTCATTTCCATCTTCCAGGTGGCTTGTCGAAACCATGTTCACTGAAAGTTCCTTGAAGATGTTGCCGACACTGACATCTGACTCCCAAGATGATGTGTCTGAAGAGTAATCGTTGCTCAACAATTCTTGAGAATCGGAGGCTGATGGGACCGGAGTCGATACATAGCCCAACCCCCGGCGCATCTGATGATAATAATCAGGGGCCTTCCCTTTCGGCACAAAGGATCGAAGCAGCGTCCTCCTTCCTTTGCCGAAGTTCAACCCGGGTCTGTTGGTCAGGTCGTATCCCATGCATCTCATCATTTTGAGTGCTTTTGGTTCATAATGACCGAACTGAGGGGACTCCTCCTCACTTCCCGAGTCTTCGCAGGGCATTGGCTCAGACGAGATTCGCCCAAAAAGAATTTGTTTTTGGCCTTTTCGTTTTGCTAGAACCATAAATATAGATTCTTGCGCATTACCATTATCTTGGTATGTCTCGAAGGACGACTTCACTGGTACATGTAACGATGTCAAAGCATCTACTGCCGACCAGGGGTCATCGTCTACTTTGGTGCTAGTGTCTGATGGTACTGAATCAGAAGCAAACACAGAGAAATACGCAAAATCTAAATCTTCATTAATATACCAACCGCCTACATCGTCGGTGGTATTATCAACATCGAGCTTATTGGTGCTCTTTACAAGTGGTTCTAACTCCCACATGCACTCTTCTTCCTCGGGCTCGGTGTCAGCTTCGTTACCAGAGTCTGGCTCCTCTGGTCGCGGGACTTCATCCGTCTCTACCGGATCTTGGTACAACAAAGAGTCAGTGAAATAATTCTCGACCCCTTTGAACGGATGCCTTTCGGCAAGCAACGTCTGCACATTTCCATTCTCGTCAATGTATTTCATGACTTGATGGAGAGTAGAGGGAACGATGGAGTTGCGGTGAATCCACGGCCATCCCAGCAATAGGTTGTAGGAAGTGTCAGCGTCAATGATGTAGCATGTCACTTCCGACTTGAGGCTTCCAATCTGGCATTTGAGCTTGATTTTCCCCATCGGACGGGTCTGGTTGGCATTGAACCCATAGATAGTTGTCTGAGTAGGGCTCAAACGATGAGTAGGAATGCCCAGGTGTTGCATGACCCGGCGAGGCATGATGCTCAATGCGGACCCTGGATCTACCTGAATGCGGTTCACCTCAGACGATCCGATGTACCCTGTGAAATACAGGGGTCGATCATGCTTCCCTTTAACCTGCATATCATCTGTTGTGAAGGTAATGCAGGGAGCATTTGGGGAGGTGTGGAGGCAATCCTCTACATCTTCCTCCTTCGGCACCTGGGTCATGAAGACCTCGGCATTTGCCAGAGCTTCTTGTAGAGCTTCTCTGGTCGACTTTGATAGTCTAAGAAGTTCATATAAGGTAATGCGTGCCGGGATGTTGGCTAGTTGAGCCAGGACATCAAAGCGGTAAGGTGTCGTGGATCCTTCCGCCATACCTTTCGAAAGAACTCGAGAAAACCGAGTTTCTTTCTGCTTCTCCACCGGTGGCTTTGTGGAGGGCCTGATTGGCTCTACAGTTGGTTGTGGAGGGGCTACTGCCGTCTCGCCGTACTGTTTCAAGTACGCCTGTCCTGAACGGGTTCCCGCCATCGGTTGATTGGGTTCTGCGGCCAAGACTATTGTTTCCTCCTCTGAGTCGGTTAACGAGGGAACATCAGTCTCGGCTTCCGAGAGGAGGCACCCACCACATTGTAGGATGAGGCCTTTGCCTTGCCTTTGGATTTCCTGTTGGTCACAGTAGTCCATTGCTGTTCATTGACAAGGTCAGGGTGGACCCACATGATTTCCCCTTGAGGTGCAGGGACAGGTACCAAGCCTTTCTCTTGCTGCTGGTGAGGGTCTGTGTTGACCACTCTCAGCTCTCCTCTTGGAATAGGAGCCACCCCCGCAGGCGTTGGGGTTGTCTTCCAAACTGGAGAACTGACGTCACATTAGCCGTCACCTTCTTCTGCTCTGGTCGGAGCTTTAACACCTCCGCGTCAATCAGAGCTTGAAGGATGTCCTTGAAGACGTAGCAGCTCTTAGTAGGGTGCCCCAGCATCCTGTGGTACAAGCAATAGGTGGGATTGTCGGTCTTACCAACTTCCTCGGGGCGCCTAACTTCAGGGAGCTTCAGTCGGTTGCTCTTGTTGAGTAGTTTAAAGAGCGAATCGACATGTTCCTCCTTGAAGGAATATTGCTTGTTGGCGCGTGGCTGGCTTGAAGAGCCACTCGCCTTACCTGATTGAGGCTTGGTGGGAGATTTGGTCTCCGTTGCCAAATTATCCTTCCGCTTTGTTTGGAGGGATGTGTCTGGCGCACGCCTTATCGACCTTTCCGGCCTAGGCTTACCTTCCTCCGCTCTGACGCGGGCGACAATCTCCTCAGAATGTTCACCTTGTTGGACTAATTGCTTCCAGGTGCGACTTTCAGCAACTCCTATTTGAGCAAGGAGTGAGGTTTGGAGATTGTGGCGGCATGTTTCCACCAGGGTGGCCTGGGTCATACCGCTTGGACACCGGAGTGCCACGTTCCGAAACCTTTCCACGAAAGATTTGACGGACTCTCCTTTTCGCTGTTTGGTAACCAAAAGAGTGGGCATCGTGACTTCGGAGTCATCCTCGAAGAAGCGTGTTAAGAACAGCTTCTCCAAATCGCCCCAGTTCTTGATAGAACATTCTGGGAGCTTCATAAACCATTCAAAGGCCAACCCTTTCAGGGTGCCGATGAACAGGCGCGCCAGGATGGCGTCATTATCTACTACATTCTCGGTTTGGGATTTGAAGTAGTAGATGTGCTGGTTGGGTGACCCCTTCCCATCAAAGGCTTGGAGAGTTGGAGCTTTGAACTTGGGCGGGTACGGAACCAAGTCCCATTCAGCCGGGTAGGGCCGGACCACTCCTGCTTCTTGGAGGTCTTTGCGATTGGCAAGGGCCTCGAGGCGTCGTTCCAGTTGACTCATTCTTTTAGCATGAGCCTTCCCCGGGTCTTGGTCGCCCTTTACTTGCGACGAGGACTTGGACGAGCCGGAAGTAGATCGCCGCGTCTCCTCAGAAGGTTCGGAAGATGAGCTTTCTCCCTTTCTCCCTTTGCCCTTTGACTTTTTAGGAGGGGACCTCCTCCTGTCTTCGAGCAGCTGTGCAATCGCCTACTTGAGGGAGTTGATAGATTCCTGCTGAGAAAGAATCATATCCATTTGTGCCTTCTGGATCTGCTCTAAACGTTTAGCCGTCTCCTCAGGAGTGCCTGTCATGTAGGCAGAGGTCTCCTTCTCGACGGAAGAGTTCGAAGCCCTTGATTCTGCTACGGCGGAGTGAGAATCGTTAATGTCATGGGCTAAGGCATTATAGTCAATTGGGAAAATGGCCCCAGTCCGGGTGCGAGTGTGTCGGTACACTCCTTCCGGTTCAGAGTCAGACTCATCAGAGCTGACTGCAGGTTATTTTCCCTTGCTCCTGCTTGTCATATTCGCAGTGAGCTCCGGGTACTCAACGTCAGAGAAGGTTCTCCTTCTGTGGGAGCGTCTTCTTTTAGCTGACGGGGGAATCAGGGTCAGCTGTCTGACTAAAGACTGCTGGTGCACGCCTGATCCGCAACGGCACTCAGAGAGCATATGAATGAGCTTTGGCAGCAACATGACGAAGTGGCCTGATTGACACTTCTTTTCTTCGTCAAATAATCCCTCAAATCCATGGGAGGGGGATTGAAAAGGTTAGCCTCACAACGTCGAAGACGGGAGGCATCCATGTGCTGTACAACCTGGACGCAGGCTTCAGGGACGCGGTTCTCGCGCCGCAGCTGTTCAGCGCGCGTTTGGCGTCTTTGTTGCGACAAGACGCGCCTGTCGCGTTGCTGCTTGGTGTGTCGGGGCAGAGACACTTGAGAGAGAGTGGGCTGCTGGGCCCCACGCCTATGGGCGTGTGCCTCTCGCGCTTGATGAGGCGCAGAGGCTTCACCTTGGCGTTGAGTAAGTTGGTCTTCAGAGGACCTAGCTTGAAGAGTCTCGCGCTTGGGTCGCCAAACGCGGACTTCACGGGCCGGACGTGGCGCGGGCAAGGCGCCAGATTGTACGTCGCGTCCAGCCTCAGTCAGACAACCAGAGGTTCCAACTTGCAGCTGACGCGCACGTCTCCTCTGTCGACGCTCAGCGTTCCGGTTACGTCGCGGAGGTGGAGAGAGACCAACAACATCCTGATGCTGAACATCAGAGATTTTAACCACGCGGGTCTCCTGAGAGACACTGACGCGGGTGTTCTGTGCGACGCGGTTGGCCGCAAAGGCAGTTGTGGCTGGGACCACGCGGGCCTTCTGGGAGGCGTTGGCGCGTGCACCTTGCTTGGCACAGTTGGCAGTAGGGGTGCCCGAGAGAGCCACAGATCGGGCTTCAGGGCCATTCCCCGTCGAGACCCGGCGGCAGACGCGAGTCTTTGGGCTCTTGGAGTCGGAAGAGAGAAACTCTTCGTACTTCGCCTGGTCGAACTCGACAATGAGCGATTCGACCATCTTCCCCTTACGGAGGACGTCATCCTGAGCCACGATTTGCTCGTCAGTGACAAATAGAGTCCCCAGCGGAGTCGCCATCTCTTGTACGCGCCGGAAAAAGGGGAAAGAAGGTCTTTGCTGTAAAGTTTTCCTTGAATCAGATGAAAAAGATTACAACAAAAAAAAACAACTTTTCCTTCCAGTTACAAGGGAGGGAGGATGTTGAGTCTTGAATCATCCCTTTGTTTAATGCTGGGTTCTTCGTGTGGCGGTGGAGAGTGAATCTTGTTCTCCGTTGACCGGATGACCGTCGGGATCGTCAGGGATCTTCTCTTCGGCTGGTAGAAAGAGTAGCACAGCTCTTGTCTACCAAAACTCTCAAAGAGAAGGTAGGCAAAGAGTAGCTTGTACGCAGCAAGCTTGACGAAGAGTTGAGCTCTCTCCTTTTTCTGCCGTGTCTGGTCGTCTGATTGCCGATCCTCTTATCACCAAATGCCTTTGATTGCTGATTGCCAATTGCCACTCCCCTCTTATCGTCCCTCTTCTCTCTCATTCTCGACCTCATAGCAAACGAGGCTATTTATAGAGGTCCTAGGGGGTGAACGTGCCCCCTAAAAATGCTCCACGATGAGGGGCTGACCTCCCCGCTATGTGGGCGGCGACTGGCCCCATAACCAGGGCGGTTATAACTGAGACGCGGGTTTAAGCCCACACGCCTTGAGGTTGGGGCGCGGGTGTCGAGCCCACGCGCCTTGATGCTGAGACGCGGGTGTCGGGCCCACGCGCCTTGATGCTGAGACGTTGGTGTCGGGCCCACGCGCCTTGATGCTGAGACGCGGGTGTCGAGCCCATGCGCCTTGATGCTGAAACTCTGCCTTTTAATGGCTTGTCTATTAGTGATTTTTAGACAGCCTACAGTGTACACTTGTACACATTGTAGACGTAAGGGCCACCTTGCTAAATTTTGTTATGATCGTATACATGATGTAAATTTAGCAAATAAATTTGTTTGGGTTAGAAAAGATACTAACTCTCATGGACCCAAAAGAGTATGGATACCAAAGACCACCCCTAATTTATTTGATGTAGGTGTGGGCTCTCGCATGACGTGAGAGTTATGGTGCCTTGAGGTGGATGCGTTCCGAGCTTCATGAGGATTATTTGGATGCATCACTTTCAAGGAAAGTTTGGTGGGAGGACCACCTTGGTTTGGAGAACTAGAGAGGTGCCTTCATCGGTTTTGGTATCGATCTCTAAACTCCCGTTTATATTTGCATGCTTTTCATGTCATTGATTTATAGCATGTCTTGTTTTATTGTTCATTATGCTTATGCCATGTTTATTAGATTAGTGATATACATGTTTAGTTATTTGAGACACCCATATTTAATATGGACTTATATCTTTGTGTTCTCACTTTGTTTTAAACTAATATGTATATCCTAGATCTAATGCATATGCATATAAATAATGATCATATGGATGTTTGTGATTTTTATTTTGATGCTTCATGTTTGTAGATTATTATGTTAAATGCCATGATTATTAGATCATTGACATGCATGTATAGCATTTGAGATCACCCATGTTTATATGGACCCATATGTTGTGTTCTCATCATTGTTTAGCTATTATGTATATCATAGCTCTAATAGCATGTGGATTTACATAATGATCATTTTTATATTTATCATGTCAATTTATGTCTCGTTTTATGCTTCAAGTTTTGAATATATGTTTAAATGTTAGTTTTCATTAAGACTAGGATTTATACTTGTACATATAGTGGGCCACAAATAAACCTTTTATATGTTTGTGCTTGAATGCTTATTTGTACCCATTAGATGTTCTAGTATAGTCTAATTTTGATGATTCTTGCATTTGACTTGTATTCCTACTTTATCCATGTTTTCATTTTCATATGTTTAAATTTATGTATATGTCTATCTTGTCCAAACTATCGTCTATACATATACATCCTTTGAGCCACGTGCCTTCATGCATATACATTTGTGGACTCGTGTTTGGATATGTATGTATTCTTTAGTTTGTACATGACATACATATGGCTTGAAGATTAAATCATTTTGATGATTTTCTTGTGTTTCATATTTTAAGGAATTTTGAGCTTTATTGCCTAATTTCATGATTATGTGTTTCACATAACATTTGTACACTCACTTCATTTAAATGTTTCTCATGATTATGTTTTCATGAGTATGTATGGGCTTTATGGACTTTGAGTGTTAGTGACCATGTGATTTACAAGTTTTTCATGAAAAATATTTTTGTTTTATTCCTTACTTGAAGGATTTCGTACTAGTTTACAAGTTTTTCCATTTAACTAGTGTGTATTCTTCGTTATGGTAGAGTTTTTCAAACATACTATATTTTTCAAACCTATCTTTGAAAAACCCCTACCTTCCACGGGCGGTTGGATGGGAGTCCATGCCTTGTATTCTTTTATTGAAAATCATTTTTAAACATGTGCATGAAATGGGTGGTAGGTTATATGAGTTATACACTTGATCTTATTATTGTTGTTTCAATTGGTATCATTGGATCTTTTCAATTGGTATCAATATTGATATTTTTGTATACTCATATTTTTTTTTGTGTATGTATGCTTTCAATTGGTATCATCTATTTTAATTGGTACTCATTTTTCATACACCTATACATGTTTTTATTTGTACTTACTATATCCCTATATCTTTGAGCACAAATGTTATATATGCTAAGCTTAGTTTTTAAAAAACTATCATGTTTCAATTGATTAATTTTCAATTGGTATTCAATACAAGTTTATGCATCGTTTTATTTGGTATTTCATAAAGAGGGAGAAAATTCATATTTTGTCTTTTAATTGGTATTTTGTTTACCGATGATTTCTACTCCCATACTTTATGATATAAAATGATTAAAAAAATGAATATTTATCTTATTTTGGTATCATATGTTCTAAATGACAAATTCTTATCAATTGGTATCAAGATGTTTATTTGAATATTTTCAATTGGTATCAAGATTTTATTTGTTTTCTCACAATTGGTTTCGATACCTTTATTTACTTTCAATTGGTATCAATTCTTAAATGTTTTTATGTTTCCTTTCAATTGGTATCTAAATGTTCTACATTGACATATTTTAATTGGTATCATATTTGATTGCACCCCTTATTGACATCATTTTTTTTAGACAAAAAGGGGAGAACATATTTTTGTTTTATTCAACCCCTTGTTGATGATTGACAAAAAGGGGGAGAATAATTTGAGTTTATATGCATGTTTTGTTTATCTAGAAATATAGTTTGTTTTTATTTATTAGTTTGTCATTTAATTGGTATCAAGAGCATTTTTCGTTTTATTGTTGATATCAAGAGCTTTATTTAAAGAACATGTTTTTATTTTGCTATCAAGAGCTTTAATAGAGTTTTACTGTTTAATTGGTATCAAGACCATGATTCATTGTTTTATGCATGTCTATGCATTTTCATGTTTAATTTTCATTGCATATTTATATGTTTATTGTGATGCATGAGTTAAGGGGGAGCTTCTTTGAAGCTTAACTTTAATCCATGCATATATAACTCCATGAGTTTTGTCATCATCAAAAAGGGGGAGATTGTTGGCCCAAAGGCCTTCCACTCTAATTTTGATGATGATTAACTCATGTAGTTATGTTTACTAATAATCTTGTGATGTTTAGTTTCAGATCTTTTATCAAGATATTAGTTGGTGATTAGCTTCAATAAGATGGTTTGAAAGCTTTCACATGGTGATTCTAGAGCCCGAGCATCAAGATCATATATAGCACTCGTTGGATTCAAGCTCGGTGGATCACGGTTTGGATCGAGTCGACTTAAAGACGAAGTTCATCAAGAAGACCTCGGTACATAGTTTTTAGTTTGTTTTAGATCCATGTGTAAAAATTAGAATAGTGTGATATGCTCAAGTTCACAATACACACACGTTTCATGTTTTAGATTTGGTTTTTCAGTTTTTGATTTAACCGATATTTGTTTTAATGAATAGATAGATATCAAAACAAGTTTAAATGGTTTATGTATAGTAGATTCATTCTATATACATGCTTGCTTAATTAACTTCCTAAGCAAACTTATTTTGATATGCCTATTCATGAGGCTTGGTGTTTTAGTATTTTTAACAAAACATATTTTGGTAATTAAAGACAAAAACAATGATATGTATATGTTTCATGTATGTTGGACCTATATCTATATGCAACATATTTTAAAATGCTTAAGTATCATGTTTTTGTATTTGGATAAGGTTTGGACAAAGTTGTTTTGAAAAGTCTAAGTTTGAAAAAATACAGGTTTTGGTTTTCGGTAATTTTTCCATAACACAAAAATGGTTTAAAATGTTTGATATTTGTGTTGAAATTTTTAACACATATTTGTATATCATATTTAATGATAGAAACTATTTTTGTAAATTTTTAAGGATTTTATGGGATTTTTTTAGATATAAAAATACCAAGTTTTTCTGACCCAGATTGCCTTCTGCCAGGCTCTGGCGGTCGACCGGGCCCAGAGTCGGTCGACCGGACCGATCGACCGACGTGCACAAACTTGTGCACGTTGCCGTATGCAAGGCACGGTTGACCGGGCGGTCGACCGGCCAGAGAGCATTTGCTCTCTGGATTTGGGCGGTCGACCGGGAGGTCGACCGGAGGACTCCAACGGTCAAATTTTTGACCGTTGGCGGTCGACCGGGCGGTCGACTGCCAGCCGTCAGAGCTGCCAGATCAGCTTAACGGCTAGTTTTTATTGGAGGCCTATATAAACCCCATTTCTTTGGGATTTTGGCTAAGATTTTTAAGGAGAAAAATTCATACCTTTTCAGTGTTTTCAAGTCAAAAGTTTTTGTGCAAAATCTCTAAATCTCTATTTGTTTTATAGTGTTTTGTTTATTTCAAAGAAAATAGGTTTTTGGGAATTAGTTTCTTGATCTAAAAATCTATATCTATTTGGTATTTTCCCAAGAGATTTTCTTTGATCAAAACACTTGTTTTCCACTTGAGCTATATCACTCTATCCTATTCTATAGGATCTTTATTTGTGGGAAAATTTGGTTTGTGGTCTTTGTAACCACCTTATTGTAACCACCCTTTATTGGTGATATCCCTCTTTGGTAGAGGTTGATTTGGGTTGTGGTTAGCTCCCTCTTTGGTAGAGGTTGAGATTGTGGTTTGCTCCCTCTTGGTGAGGTGGGTTGGTGTTGGATTTGTATCCCTCTTTGGTAGAGGTGGATTGGTGTTAGCCTCGGTGGAGGTTGTATTTGTTGGTTTGGTGGAGTTCGGTATTCCGGTCTTCGGCAGACCATTTGTATTGCCTCGGTGGAGGTTGTATTGGTTGAGAGAGGAGTTCGATACTCCTAGTGGATTGAAAATCCTTCTCGGTGAAGGCGGGGACGTAGAGCTTGGTGCTCGAACCTCGAAACACATCGTGTTGTTTGCGTTTGATCGATTGACTCTCAACTCTCTCTTTATTTGTGCATTCCATCATTCATATTGTCATATCTTATATGCTTGTGTTGTGCCTTGCATTGATTCATTATCGCCTATCCCTATATGCTTGGATTGTTTGTGTGTGCCTCACTTGTGCTTAACCACGAGAGCTTCATATAGCGCCTCAACTCTTATTCAGAGGAATCAAGAGGAGTTAGTCCAGAGCCCTTCACGGGGAATTCGGTTACACTCGTTGGTTGCACTAAGTGTTGTTGCAAATTAGTTTTAATTTTCGCATTTAGTTCATTAGATTAGCGGTACACCTATTCACCCCCCTCTAGGTGTACTTTCAGAAGTGAGAACATATAACTCTTGATTTTGTGACTGCACTACCAAGGAGTTCTAAGGGTCACAATGCTATATGGGTGATAGTGGATAGACTGATCAAGTGCGCTCACTTTATACCCTTTAGGGTGGGACAGTCCACTGAGACCTTAGCAGAGCGCTATATGCAGGAGATTATAAAATTGCATAGAGTACTGTGAGTATTATGTCAGATCAAGACACAAGATTTCTATCCAACTTCTGGTAGAGTTTACAAACTAGTCTGGGAAGCAAGTTGAAATTCAATACAGCTTATCATCCCCAGATAGAAGGGCAGTCAGAGAGGACTATACAAATTCTAGAAGACATGCTCCGAGCCTGTGTTTTGGATTTTAAGGAATCTTGCGAAGATCATCTGCATTTCGTCGAATTCTCATATAATAACAGCTACCAAGCTAGTATATAGATGGCACATTTGAGGCCCTATATGGACAAAAGTGTAGATCACCGTATATTGGGATGATATTGGTGAAAGAAAATTGCTTGGGCGGAACTGATTACTCAGACCGTGGATAAAGTAACCCAGATCAGAAAGCATCTACAGGCTACACAAGACCTCCAGCTGAACTGGGAAGATTCTAAAAAGAGAGCCCTGGTGTTCATGATTGGAGACCATATATTTCTTAAAATATCACCAACAAGGGGTGTTATAAGATTTGGAAACAAAAAAAGTTGACTCCAAGGTATATTGGGCCATTTGAGATTGTGGAGAGAATAGGTGCAGTGGCCTACAGATTGGCTGTACTTCCATCTTTTGAAGGGTACACATGATGTTTTTCACGTATCTCAGCTCTGAAAATATGTGCCTGATGAGAAACATGTTCTTGATTATTCAGAACTGATGCTGAGACCAGATTTAACCTATGAAGTTCAGCCGATGGCAATACTTAATCGAAGAGAGAAGGTACTAAAGAACAGAGTGATCTCTTTAGTTCGAGTGGCATGGGACCCTAATTTCCCAGTAGATTCTACCTGGGAGTTGTAGAAAGAAATTTAGGTAAAGTACCCGTACGTGCTCCCCGACCTCAGGTATTACTTTATTAAAGTTTCTATTTCTATTAGCATGTTGCGTTCCAATTTTTTATTTAAACTTTGAGAACGAAATTTTTATTGCAAGGTGAGAGAAGTGTAATTTTAGCTTTAGATATACGTGCTAGCGTATCAGTACTAGACACGATGTATGTCTTTGATTTGGCCTTTTTGCTATTCAGACTAAACTGGGTTCAGCTCCATAAATTATTTTTTAATATTTCTGATTTTTAAAATTTTTTGGAAATTTTTCTGGATTATTTTGAAAAATTTTCGAGTTCGGTGGTGACCTATACTCATAATTGACTTTACGATTTTTAATTCATAATCGGGAATAAATTTCAAGAATCTGTCCTCAAATTATTGATTAAAATCATATTTTCTACTTTAGCGCATTTTTAGGATTTTTCATAATTAGTCAAAATTTGGCCAAAACCCGGTATTGACCGATATTATTGATTGATTCCAAGATTTTAATTTCCAAACTAGATTGAATTTCTAAAATTTAATTTCACATTAATTCTTCGGGTAATATTTGTGATTTTACAGAATTTTTGAGAACCTGATTGAGATAATCGAAGTACCGTGTAGCTTAGGGCTAACGGGTAGGTCCACGAGGAGAAATGTGATGCAAGCGTTTCGGTATTTTGAGAAAAAATAAGTTTTAGTGTTGATGTTTTTTTGAATGAAAAGAAGATGGAGGTAGAGAGATGAATCAAAGAAAAATTGAAGATTAGAATATTTTTTGAAATTTTTTTTTTTTGAAAAAGACTTGAGAATGATGTTTGTTTGTATTTAATAAAAAGAGATCCGGGCTCACTATCTTATTACTCAAGGATATATTCTTCTCTTGAAATTCTCAGTGTCTCAGATCGATCATAGGCAAAAACTTGAGCTTAAATTTTTGAAAGTTTAAGTAAAGCAAATAAGATGTTTGTCTGGAAAAGTTAACTCCTTTTTTAAAAATCCCTCTTGAACTGAATGTTAAATCATCAAGTTTGTTTTTCAAGTATGAAGTAAAAACAGGTTCAAGTATTATTTTCAAAACGAAAGTTCATAAATCCAAACCCATTCTCATGTGCCTTTAAGAACACTTGCAAAGAAGTAAGGCTTAGTTTAAGGCATTCATATGATTCCGTTGGGTTGTTTGCACAAAAATCATTTAAGATAAAGAAGGATCGAAGAGAGACGATAGTGATCCTAGAAAAACAAGTTTAGCTACTCATAATCGATGTGAAACATAACATTGAATTGAAATGTAACATACCCGTGAGGTGGAGAAGAAAAGAAGTTCTGAATCTTTATTGATATCACTTCAACGTCAGATTACAATCACTCTTTTTATCTCTCACTTTATTTCTAGACTGATCTACAAAATAAAAATTGAGATACAACTTCTCATAAACTATTATACAATGATCTTAAACTCTAAAAATAAAGCAAGAATTAAATCCTAGTCTTTGTCCCTTTCTTCACAAATTTTCTCAGTATTTATAGGAAAAACCAGAGGGGGAAAGGCGTGAGAAGATAGGGGGGGCAAACGCTCCCCCTTATCCCCTAACATGGCCATGGATCCATGGCCTGGATATGGCTAATTGCCCACATCCAGGGGGAGCGTATCATAGATTTGGTAAAATATCCTTTTACCTGATGGGATTTTCTATTTGATCTTCTGATTCTGACGATTCTTCTGTTGATCTTCGGCTTTAACCAACTTAATTTGTAAAAATTTGATTTAACTAACTTTTCAATTAGTTTTTCTTCTCTGATCTGCCCTGATTTGTCATGATCCTTGATTTGAATTAATTCTGAATTAAATCAAAATTTAGATGGGCTTTGGGCTTATTTTCTCTTCCTTCTCCCTTAGTAAAGTCCTGCACATTATTTACACAAAAACAAGAATAAAAGTAGAGTTTATTATAACATATATATGAGAAATATGACAAGAAATATACAATATCAGTGACCGATTACACCCCCATACCTATGTTTTGTTCGTTCTTGAGGGAAATAAAACTATCCATTTTCGTAGGAAACACGATAGCACTTTAGCATGTGCAACATGCCGTTAAACTTCTAGGCTATCCCTAGAGGACGAGTTTTGTTTCATGAGAGTTTTTAGTAGATTACACCCAGAAAATCCATAAAGAAAGAGAAAATAAAGTGTTATTATTTTTAAAAATATTTTGAAAAAGAGAGAAAAATATTTGAAGTATTATTGTAAGAGTTCAAATAATCTATAAGTTATAGGAAACTGAATTTTTTATTCTTAAATTTAGTCCCTATTCAAACACTTGTTATCAATTAGGGTGAGGAGTCAAACTATATTTCTCATATAGTTTATTACTTTATCTTAAGTTATAAGCATCTTCGAGACCGTGAAATTTTGACTAGGGGTTCTTTAACTCGAATTGTAACGCCTCGATCCCATGGGTACGAAGACGTTACTGTGACGTATATACGCTGGTCGAAAATACCCTCACATATATATGTTAAGCATCAGTACAGATAAGAATCAGAGTACAAAAGCGCAGTGGTAATATACATTTTAGCAATAATAACACAAGTACACAATTATCATAAAGCATGATACAATAAATCAAGAATATAAGATCACCAAGATGCGCAAAAGTAGGATGTAAATATAAAGTACGGGAAAGTACTCACAAGTAGCAAGATGAGAATCTCGCGAGCCGATCAAGGGGAGACTAGAAGAAAGAGGGTCCGGACAGGCAATCTCTAATCCACGCTTCCGCTGCGCCACTCTGATCAGGTACAACAAGGCCACCATGATTCAGACTCCAGGATCTGGATATGAGAATCCAGGGTTGTCAGAAAGTAACCCGGTGAGTACATATGATAAAGCCAGTTGGCATGCTCAGGCAGTCACGCGTGTACATGATCAAGTGATGTGCTCCAGGCATACAGGTAAAGCAATGACAAGTAACATAAAGGAAATTAAAGGAACGACAGTAAATCCAAAATGAAGTAAATACATGTATATCGATAAGTCCGAATCGGAAAACATGCATAGAAAACAGTGTTGAGAGCATAGGTACATATAAACATGCTATGAATACTCTAAACATGCAGTAAAAAACAAGTATGGATAAAGCTAATTGTACAAGCTCAGATTATGGATTCACGGGATAGATACGGGGATAATCTAAATAAGGAAACTCTCATCTATATACCATATATCCGATGTCACCATCATCTGAGTTCATTCAACTTGAGTTGCCCTCAGAGTAATAGAACTAGAGTGTGTCTGTAGTAATCATTGTATCACAGAAAGCATATGTCATAAAGTAGTGTGTCAACTCAGAGCATACCACCTAATTAAATGATTTAGCACTATAACTAGAGAATATAAATATGTTGCATTTTAAGTTATTCAATAATAATAATCAGCACCGTTTGATATTTCAATCGCCTCCCTACTAGTGTCTCACATAAATGAGAGTCCATACTAGAGTTAGTACTCTGATAGAACTTACTTGGGTCTGATATGTGAGTACCAGGACCCGAACAAAAGAGAGACGACCAAATATCACATGTTCCTAATATTATTATTGTTTGGTTGTTATATTCTTATGTTATTCATCCGATCCATATGCTTAGGTATGTGTTACAGGTATACATACATCCACTTATGAATAAGATGAGTTATTACTTGAAAATTGATAAATCTGATGGCTCATATCTATAGTAGGTCCTGTCTCTGCCCAGGACTATGGCTCAGAAGTTCAAGCTACTTCTTCCGGGGACTTATCATTACGCGCCCCACACGATACTTCAGATATCAGGCTACTGCTTTTAGAGACTTATCATTACGTGCCCCACACGACACTTTGCATATATCACCATTATAAATATGACATCATATCGGTATCCATCAGTTTCCCCCACCCTAGTATAAGTGAGTACTTTATTATATATGTTGTCCAGAGATAATTTCCACAGTGAATACAGTAATCCAACATCCATGATTAGTCAATTACGGGGATCAACAGGAGTATGGCATCAGGAGAATAATATCAGGAGTCACCCTGCTGTAGGGGTTCAAGAATACAGGAGTTCAGGAGCACAGAATTTTAGGAGCACATGAGTTCAGAGGTACCAAAGGTTTGGTAACAATATAATAATCATGCCAAGTCCCCGTAAAAGTGATAATCATGAATATGCAATATAATACAGGTGTCAGGTATAATAGTATCTAGTCAGGTGTCACAATATCAGGTCAAGTGTACTAGATCATGTGAAAGCATGTCAATTGTCAAGTGTCATATATCAGGTGTCAGGTATCAGGTGTCAAGTGATAACATGTCAAGTACCAGTGTCAGATATCAAGTGTCTGAGATCAGGTGTCAAGTATGACATGTCAAGTACCGGTGTCAGATATCAAGTGTCAGAGATCAGGTGTCAAGTATAACATGTCAAGTACCAGTGTCAGATATCAAGTGTCCGAGATCAGGTGTCAAATATAACATGTCAGTGTCAGGTGAGTTGAATACAGAGTTATAATATCATATATCAACTCGCATAATGATGCATCATGTATATATATATTAATATTAATTTATTCAGAGAGAGAATGAGAGAGGAGAGAGTGAGGAGAGAGAGAAAAGAATGAAAGAGAGAGATATTGGAGAGAGAGACTTGTTGGAAAGTGAGAGAGAGTGTGTGTGTTTTGCTGGAAATGAAAGAGGGGTAAGGGAGAGAATTTGAGGGAAAAGAAGGGGGTAAAATAGGAAAGAAGAGAAAAGATAGAAATAAGAAAAGAAAGAAAGGAAGGAAGAAAGGAAAGAAGGAAAAAAAAAGAAGGAGGGGGAAATTGGCCGGCGGCTATGGTCGCTGTCGCTGGAGGGGCGGCCGGCGGTCAAGAGGAGGAAGAAGGACTTGGTGGGAGAGAGAGAGAGGGAGATGTAGAGATGGGAAGAAAAGAAAGAAAGAAATGGAAAAATTAAATAGAAGGAGAGGGAGAGGGAGAGTATGGTGGAGATGGGGGGATGGGCTACTGGTGGTTGCAGCTACTGCTACTGCTGCCATTCGGCAGGGAGTAGGGGCATGGGGAGCAGGTAGGGGAGAAGAAAAAAGAAAAGAAGAAAAAGAAAGAAAAGAAAAGAAGGGAAAAAGAAAAATAAAGAAAAAAATAAATAAAATTAGTGAATAAATATATTATTAAATAATTAAATTAATAGGATAACCTGGGAGAATTAAAAAGAGGAGTAGAGAAGGAAAGAGCAAGAAAAGAAAAGAAAGAAAAATAATATTATTATTTAAATAGGGTAAAATTTGACTGTTTCAGAAATGCTCCGAAAAGTTTTCAAAAATAGAAAATATTATTTTAAGATGGTGAAATCAGATTTGAGAAATTCAATCTGGTTTTCATATTAAAAATCTTGAAATCTTCTAGCGATACCGGTCGACAACAAAATTGGTCAAATTTTGATAAATTTAGAAAAATCTCAAAAAAATGTATTTAAATAGAAATTAGATTCTAATAAGTAATGTTAAAGCTGTTTCTAAAAATTCAAATCCGTTTGGAAACTAAAAATCTGGGATACGGTCAACGATGCCGATCGACACCGGTTTTGAAGATTTTGTAAATAATTCTGAAAAATTTCACAAAATCATGAAAAATCTAAAATATTGGAAAATAGTGTTTGAAACTAAAATTGGTCAAATCAGACTAGTAGAAATATCAAATCGAGTAATATGCTGGTGTCGAGTTCCTAGTCCAGGTCAGGGCTGACTCAGAGTCCATAAATTCTAATCCAATACAAAACAATAGCACAAATAATCATAAAACAAAATAAATACAAAACTAAATCAAAAAATATGATTAAAAAATTAGAATACGTATCTAAGTACGTATTCTAGGAACGGGGTGTTACATTCCATCCACCTTACAAAAATTTCGTCCTCGAAATTTTGATAAGGGAAGATGAACACAAAAGGAAAGGAATGAGGATTATACCAATCAAGATATGAATAATTGAGGGCAGTTCTCACAAGTCGACTGAACGGTAAACTCGAGACTTAGACATTACTGCACTTCTACCGCATATATCTTCTGACGATGCCATGATAATACCGACCTGATGTCTGCTGATAAAAGAATACTGCCAGAACTTTAGAACACTGAACCATTCTGAACAATATAAAGTGAGCTGAATTGGTGAGAAAATCAATAATACTTCTTTCAAACTGCGAAGCAAAGTTGATGAAATCCCTAGAAATCTATAGCACTGAAATTCATAATATAATTTAAAGCCCTGCATGGATGAAGCTGTCCTCGACAAAGAGTCTATAGTAGAATTATCGATGTGCTGCATACATACTACGTCACCGAGAATAGACCATAATACCGAAGATAAAGAAAACCCCGATAATACTGAGCATAAATAAAAAAGACCAATAATTAAGAATTTTTGTATACTGGGCGTTGCTATCTCTACAAAGAATATAGAATAACAATGGAGAATTCTAAAGACTGACTTCTGAATGATAACCGGCTGTAGATGAAACATAAAAGAATACTCAAACCCTGCAAGATTGGCTGAATGGATCATTCATAAGGATCATGGTGATAGCTCAGATACAGCGAGAAAATCCTATTCAGCGGATCCATGAAAACACACTAGGTGGGTGAAATCCGAGGAACTGTTAGAGTGCTAAGCACTGAAGGGACTAGCCATGAGCGAAGTCAAGCCTAGGTGAGACCATCACATAAGCATTAGGGTGCGGCGGAGCTAACGCTCTGCGAGACTCGCACTTGGCGGAGCTCATGCGGCGAAGCCAGCGCGTAGCACAACGCTAAATGCTAAGCACCAGGGTGCATCGAAGCCAATGCCTGGTTAGCTCCACGAGTGACTAGAACGACCCTCGCTTGGCGAGGCTAGCGGGGCCCGTAATCCACCAAATCTATAAAGACTGCCAGGAGTTAGTGGCTCTGAGAACACGATCAAGAAATCATAATAACTGAAATGGGTCTCGAATGCTATATTCTGAATAATAACCTAACTTCATATCAGTTCTGAGAATATCTGAGTTCCATGAACATGGTATAAGAAATCATGATCGCTACTGGAATAATAAAAATAGAGAATACCATAACTCTATCTGGCAGAAGTTCTGAATCTGGAACACTGTTTCATATCGACACGCCTTATGTAATGATACAGTCCATCTGATTATATAAGTGATGACTACTCTACTTTCTGTATTGATTCCCAGTGATAAATACAAGAATAGAATGTGAGGCTGTAAACTATCCAATATAGGATAATGCGATGTACCAGAGTCAAAGAATGCCAGAACATAATAAGAGTGAACCACATCAGTTTTGCCGCTACCCTACCAGTTTATTCATATCTTAAGTTGGTATAAGGACGATGGGGACTGAAAATGAATAAGGATGGAAGAAATTCAAGAATCAAGGAAGGACGATCAAGAGAGAATAGTTAACTTTGTACTTGTAGTTGGATTATATACCCACGACTCATGCATTCCAATTGCAAATTTTTTTACCATTAATTTACCGACTGGTTGTACTAAAGATGTGAGAGCGTAGGCTCTGATACCACCTTGTAACGGCCCGATCTCATGGGTAAGAGACATTACTGTGACGTATATACGCAGGTCAGACATACCCTCACGTATATACGTTAAGCATCAGTACATGCAAGAATCAGAGTACCGAAGCACAGTGGTAATATATATATATTCAAGTACACAGTTATCGCAGAGCATGATACAATAAATCAAGAATATAAAATCACCAAGAAGCACAAAAGTAGGATGGACAATATAAAATACGAGAAAGTACTCACGAGTAGTAAGATGAGAATCTCGCGAGTCGATTAAGGGGAGGCTGGAAGAAAGAGGGTCTGGACAGGCAACCGCTAATCCACGCTTCCGCTGCGCGACTCTGATCAGGTACGCCAAGGCCACCACAATCAGACTCCAGGATCTGGACAAGAAAATCTAGGGTTGTTAAAAAGCAACCCAGTGAGTACATATGATAAAGCCAGTTGGCGTGCTCAGGCAGTCACACGTGTACATGATCAAGTGATGTGGTCCAGGCATACGGTACAGACAATGACAAGTAACATAAAGAAAATTAAAGGAACGACAGTAACTCTGAAATGAAGTAAATACATGTATATCGATAAATCTGAATCGGAAAACATGCATAGAAAACGGTGTCGAGAGCATAGGTACATATAAACATGCTATAAATACATTAAACATGTGATAAATATACTAAACATGTGGTAAATACAAGTATGGATAAAGCTAGTTGTACAATCTCAGATTATGGATTCACAGGATAGATATGTCAAGGGGATAATCTAAATAAGGAAACTCTCATCTATATACCACATATTTGATGTCACCATCATCTGAGTTCATACAACTTGAGTTACCCTCAGAGTAACAGAATTAGAGTGTGTCTGTAGTAATCATTGTATCATTGAAATCATACGTCATAAAGTAGGGCGTCAACTCAGTGCATACCACCTGATTGAATGATTTATCACTATAACTTGAGAATATAAATGTATTGCATTTTAAGTTATTCAATTATAATAATCAATACCGTTTGATATTTCAATCGCCTCCCTACCAGTGCCTCACATCACTGATAGTCCATACTAGAGTTCGCACTCTGGTAGAACTTACTCAGGTCTGATATGTGAGTACCAGGACCTAAACAAAGGAGAGACAAAATATCACACGTTTCTAATATTATTATTGTTTGGTTGTTACATTCTTATGTTATTCATCCGATCCATATGCTTAGGTATGTGTTACCGGTATACATACATCCACTTATGAATAAGACGAGTTACTACTTAGAAACTGATAAATCTGATGGCTCATATCTATAGTGGGTCCCGCTCTGCTCGGGGTTACGGCTCAGGAGTTCAGGCTACTACTTCCGGAGACTTATCATTACGCGCCCCATACGACACTTCAGATATCAGGCTACTGCTTCCGGGGACTTATCATTACGTGCCCCACACGACGTTTCAGATATATTACTATTATAAATATGACATCATACCGGTATCCATCAGTTTCTCCTACCCCAGTATAAGTTGAGTACTTTATTATATATGTTGTCCAGAAATAATGTCCATAGTGAATACAGTAATCCAACATCCATGATTAGTCAATTACGGGGATCAACAGGAGTATGACATCAGGAGAATAATATCAGGAGTCTTCCTGTTATAGGGGTTCAAGAATACAGGAGTTCAGGAGCATAGGAGTTTAGGAGCACATGAGTTTAGGGGTACCAGAGCTCTGGTAACAGTATAATAATCATGTCAAGTCTCCGTAAAAGTGACAATTGTGAATATTCAATGAATACGGTGTCAGGTATAATAGTATCCAGTCAGGTGTCACAACATCAGGTCAAGTGTTCTAGTACCATGTGAAAGCATGTCAAGTAAGTGATAACATGTCAATTGTCAAGTGTCATATATCAGGTGTCAGGTATCAGGTGTCAAGTGATAACATGTCAAGTACCGATGTCAGATATCAAGTGTCCGAGATCAGGTGTCAAGTATGATATGTCAAGTACTGGTGTCAGATATCAAGTGTCCGAGATCAGGTGCCAAGTATAACATGTCAAGTACAGGTGTCAGATAACAGGTGTCCGAGATCAGGTGTCAAGTATAACATGTCAGTGTCAGGTAATTAACATGTCAGTGTCAGGTGAGTTGAATATAGAGTTATAACATTATATATCAACTTGCATAATGATGCATCATGTATTAAAAGCTAGAGTAGCAATTGGTAGTAACAAGACATCCACATATCAATATATCATCTAATAAATGCTAAAGTAGCAGTTACTAAATATGCATTGATGATATCAAAGCACTTAAATTATATCGAGCCCTAGAATAGAATTAGTAAGGCATGAAGCAACACAAGGAAATTACTCACCTAAAATTACCGAAAATGTCATAAAATCTCAGAATATCAGAAACACATGCACGTCACCAATTCATATTAATATATACATATATATTAATATTAATTATTGAGAGAGAGAATGAGAGAGGGAAGAGTGAGGAGAGTGAGTAAAGAATGAAAGAGAGAGAGATGTTGGAGAGAGAGAGAGACTTGTAGGGGGGAGAGAGAGAGAGAGTGTTTTGCTGGAAATAAAAGAGGGTAAGGGAGAGAATTTGAGGGAAAGAAGGGGTAAAATAGGAAAGAAGGGAAAAGAAAGAAAGAAGAAAAGAAAGAAAGAAAGGAAGAAAGGAAAGAAGGAAAAAAAAGGAGCGGGGAGTTGGCCGGCGGCTATGGCCGCCATCGCTGGAGGGGCGGCCGGTGAGGAGGAGCGGCCGGCGGCGCCCCTAGGGTGGAGGAGGGGAAGTTGCGATGTTGGTGTTTGGTTGTTGTTGTTGTTAGTTGGTGTTGGTGGTGGTGATGTTGGTTGAAGTGATGAAGTTGTGGTGGTGTTTGAGAGTAGGAGGAGGAGGAGATTGTGGTTGGATGGTGAACGGGTGGAATTGGTGATGGATTGGTGGTGGATTTTGAGGATGAAGATGGAGGTGAAATGAGTTTTATGTTGAAATTGAAAGAGGATGGCGGTGTATTGTGGAAGGAGGAGGAAAGGAGAGAGTTTGGGGGAGGGGATGGCCGGACATAGGGTGGCCGGCGGTGGTGCTGGTGTTGGCCGGCGGTCAAGGGGAGGAAGGAGGACTTGGTGGGGGGAGAGAGAGGGAGATGGAGAGAATGGGAAGAAAAGAAAAAAGAAATGGAAAAATTAAATAAAGGAGAGGGAGAGGGAGAGGGAGAGTATGGTGGAGATGGGGGGAATGGGCTGCTGGTGGTTGCAGCAGTTGTTGCTACTGCTGCTGCCGCCATTCGGTAGGGAGTGGGTGGGCATGGGGAGCAGGTAGGGGAGAAGAAAAAGAAAAGAAGAAAAAGAAAGAAAGAAAAGAAGGGAAAAGGGAAAATAAAGAAAAAGAAAAAATAAAGAAAATTAGTGAATATATATATTATTAAATAATTAAATTAATAGATTAACCTGGGAGTATTAAGAAGAGGAGTAGAGAAGGAAATAGAAAGAAAAGAAAAGAAAGGAAAATAATATTATTATTTAAATAATATAAAATTTGACTGTTTCAGAAACGCTTCAAAAAATTCTTAAAAATAGAAAATTTTATTTTAAGATACCTAGTGAAATCAGATTTGAGAAATTCAATCTAATTTTCAAATTAAAAATCCTAAAATCTTCTGGCGATACCGGTCGACATCAAAATCGGTCAAATTTTGATAAATTCAGAAAAATCTAAAAATGTATTTAGATAAAAAATAAGATTCTAAAAAGTAATGTGAAATCTGTTTCTAAAAATTCAACTCCGTTTGGAAACTAAAAATTCAGAAATCGATCAGTAATGCCGATCGACACCAGTTTTGAAAATTTTGCAAATAATTCTGAAATATTTTAAAAAATCATGAAAAATCTAAAATATTGAAAAATAGTGTTTGAAACTAAAATATGTCAAATCAAACTATCAAAAAGGTCAAATTGGACAGTATGCTGGTATCGGGTTCCTGGTCCAGGTCAGGGTTGACTATGAGTCCACGAATTTGGATCAATACAAAATAATAACACAAATAATCATAAAACAAAACAAATACAAAACTAAATCAAAAAAATATGATTAAAAATCAGAATACAAATCTAAGTACGTATTCTAGGAACGAGGTGTTACACTAACTCTTATGCCTTATTTTTTTATATTTTGTTGGTATTATTCCTTAGTTCTATTAGGCTTTCTAATCTGTCCATGTAACGAGCCTTTAGTCGGTGACACCCAAACCGGACGGTCTTACGCCACTAAGTGAGAAAACACCCCAAGGACTTAAGAACTCAAGCAAATAAGGCCACAAAACTAAGAATTTTTATTTATAAAATGTATCACTTTTAGGCGTGAATACTTATGCTTTATGAGACACAAATACCCAGCTTAATCGGAGGATTTTTTTAATATATATATATTTTCAAACATATCTAATCATCTTTGCATAAATACTAAGGCTTGTTTAGGCCAAAGCACCTAGCTAATCAATAATTTGATTTGTTTATTTTTCATATATATATATTTCTTCTCTTTTTTTATAAGGCATAAGAATCTTTGTTTTTGAACTCCAAGTGTGTAAGTTTATAAAGTATGTATATTTCATAAAGGTAAGTATTAAGATTAATTACTTTTTCAAATTTTCTTCCAAACCCTAAGAATCAAACAAATAATTTTATTTTGACTAAGTATAAGAAATCTTAATTATGATTCTCCTATTCCTTAAAATTGACTTAATTTCTTTTTAAAAATATGTCAAAATATTATTCTCTTTCCTAAAAGATTTTTTTTAAAGTTTTTGTTAATCATGTTAGAACCCCCCCACACCTATCTCATGCATTATCTCTAATGTATGAAAGAAATGAATAGAAGCATAAAATTTAATGTAAAAGAGGTAAAGTTACCAATACACTGGGTCGAATAGACCCATAGCCATTTTATTTACTGGTACCCATTGCAAGAAAGATTTAAGGTATTGACCATTTACCTCAAAGTCATTCCCATTCTTGGTGTCGCTGACTCTATAGCACCGTGTGAAAATACGGTCTTTACAATGAATGACCCAGTTCATCTCGATTTCAACTTCACTGAAAAAAAGGTGAAGCCTAGAATTATAGAGTAAGACTTTTCATCCGGAGACAAAAGTTTTTCTTATGATAAACTTATCATGAAAAATCTCTACTTTTTGTTATTTTTAGCATTCTCATAGGTTTCATTTCTCAACTTCTCAAGTTCGGAAATTTGTAATTTTTGAAGTTATCGGCCTTATCTAAATCAAAATTTAGCTGCTTTATGGCCCCATAAAGCTCGATGCTCTAACTCAACAGGCAGGTGGCAAGCCTTTTCAAAATCTAACCCATATGGAGACATCCCTAGAATTGTCTTGAAAGCGGTTCTGTAGGCCTATAAGACATCTACCAGTTTGGTGGACCAGTCTTTCCTATTTTGGTTCACAGTCTTCTCCAAAATAAGTTTAATTTGTCTATTGAAGACCTCTACCTGCCCACTAGTCTGAGGATGAAAAAGTGTGAACAATTTATGAGTTATGATATACTTTCGCATAAGACTTTCAAAAAATCTATTGCAAAAGTGGGTGATATTATCACTGATGATAGCACGAAGGGTTTCGAAGTGCGAAAAGATGTTCTCTTTCAAAAACTTGATGACAACTTTGTTGTCATTAGTTTTGCTTGGAATGGCTTCTTTCCATTTGGACACATACTCCACAAAAACCAATATGTATTAGTTTCTAAATGAATTAGGAAATGAACCTATAAAGTCGATGCCCCAAACATCAAAGAGTTCTATTTTTAAAATTGGGTTAAGGGGCATCATATCTCCTTTGAGATCCTTCCTGCCATTTGGCATTTAGGGCACGTCTTGCAAAACTCTAAGGCGTCTTTGAACAAAGTGGGCCAATAGAACCCACTTTGTAGCACTTTTTCAGTAATTTTACGCAGGCCAAAGTGTCCACCATATGCATGCTCGTGACAAAAAGACAAAACACTCTTAATCTTCTCATCGGGAATGCATGTCCTAATAATTTGATCAGAACAATACTTGAAAAGATATGGTTCCTCTCAGAAGAAAAAGCAGACTTGAGATAAGAACCGGTAGATATCTTGTTTAGACCAATAAGATGGAGTTTGGTTCGTAAGTAAGTAGTTTACAAAACAGTGACCGAGGTTACCTAAAGGCAACCAAGAGTTGTTCATCGGGAAAGTTATCATTGATGGGCAGTTCATTGCATGGTGAGTTTAGGATGCCCGAGAGATGGTCAACAACGACATTTTCTACGCCTTTCTTATCTCGAATCTAGAGATCGAATTCTTAAAAAAGTAAGATCCAACGAATTAGTCGGGCCTTAGCATCTTTCTTTGCCATAAGGTATCTTAGCGCAGAATGATCAGTAAAAATGGTGATTTTGAACCCAATTAGGTAGGGATGAAATTTCTCTAATACAAATAACCAAGAATTTCTTTTCGGTTGTAGTGTAATTCATTTGTGCATCATTGAGAGTCCTACTTGAGTAGTAAATCACGTGCTGCTTGTTATTAATGCGTTGTCCTTAGACAACGCCTATAGCAAAATCTGAAGTATCGTACATGATTTCAAACGGCTTTTACCAATCCGGTGCAGAGATGATTGGTGCAGAAATAAGCTCATTTTTTAGCTTCCCCTAAGCATTAAGACATCCACTATTGAAAGTGAAGGACACATTCTTAGCTAAAAGGTTAGTTAAGGGTTTAACAATTTTGCTAAAGTCCTTAATAAACCTATGATAAAAACTGGCGTGTCCTAAAAAGGATCGGATATCTTTAACACGCTTCAGCAATGGGAGCTCAGCTATGACCTCAATCTTGGTTTTATCCCCTTCAATTTCATTTTTAGAAATTTCATGACCCAAGACAATTCCATGTCTTACCATGAGTGACATTTCTTCCAATTTAGTGTCAGATTTTTCTCGGCACAACGCTGGTGGATAAGTTCGAGATGGTGAAGTATTGATCGAATGAGTCTCCATAAATGGAAAAATCATCCATGAATATTTTCAAAAATTGTTCCACCATATCAGAGAAAAGACTCAACATGCAAATATTAAAACGTTGCTGGGGCATTGCATAAGCTGAAAGACATTCGACGATAAGCAAATGTCTCAAATGGACATATGAACATGATCTTTTCTTAGTCCTCTATAGCAATGGGAATCTGATTATACCCAAGTAACCATTCAAGAAATAGTAATACTTGTGGCCAACCAAACGTTCAAGTATTTGGTCAATGAAGAGAAGCGAGAAATGGTCCTTATGAGTTGTTGCATTTAGCTTCCTATAGTCGATGCCAACTCGAATTTTCATGGGAAGTCAAGTTTGGACCAACTCTTTGTTCTCATTTTCACAACGATGAAACCGGATTTCTTCGGAACATCGTGGATAGGACTATCCCATTGGCTATCAGAAATGAGATATATTATTCCGTTGTCTAAGAGTTTCACGATTTCAGTATGAACAACCTCTTGCATTATAAGGTTTAACCTACGTTGCGGGTCTCCCTTCGGTGTCGCTTCTTCATTGAGATGAATGCGATGTTAAACTATAGCTGAAATTAATACCTTTATGTCGGTCATAATTCAACTAATAGTTTTCTTATGTCTCCTAAGAATTGTTTTAAGATCCTCTTCTTCCCAATTAGTCAAATTGGATGCAATTATTACAGGAAAGGACTCTTGTTCGCTTAGATAGACGTACTTGAGATGTGTAGGTAAGGCTTTCAACTCTAAGGAAGGGGAAGGCTCAATGGAAGGAAGAGTCAAGATTATGGGCTCCACATTTAATGAAATAGGGTTTGAGGCCCAATTCACAGCAGACTCGACAATCTGATCAAGATTAAAGTCTTCAAACTCTAACTCAAAGTCACATTTAGTTTCTAATTCCAATTCTTCTCTATCCTCGCTTATTAAGTTCTCAATGAGATTGACTTCAAATGTTTGATTTTCAACATCACTGGGTTGCTTTCCTAGATTAAAGACATCGACTTCTCTAATCATGTCTCCAAAGGTTAACCTCATGGACCCATTCTTACAGTTGATAATAGCATTGGCTGTAGCAAGGAATAGGGGCCCTAGGATAACGGGAGTTTGAGTCTTAGAATTGGACACAAGTTGTGTCTTAAAAACTATGAAATCAACGGGGTAGATAAACTCCCTGACCCAGATAAAGACATCATTAATTTCCCCTTGGGAACTTTCACTGAACGATCAGTCAGTTGGATGGTGACTCGATTTGGACTAAGATCACCCAACTAGAGTTATTGATAAATTAAGAAAGGGGGCAAGTATCAAGCCCTAGGATAACGGGAGTTTGAGTCTTAGAATTGGACACAAGTTGTGTCTTAAAAACTATGAAATCAACGGGGTAGATAAACTCCCTGACCCAGATAAAGACGTCATTAATTTCCCCCTGGGAACTTTCACTGAACGATCAGTCAGTTGGATGGTGACTCGATTTGGACTAAGATCACCCAACTTGAGTTATTGATAAATTAAGAAAGGGAGCAAGTTGATACTTGCCCCCAAGTCAAGAAGTGTACGACTAATCTCGGCTTGTCCTATAGTGCAGGTAATGGTGGGACAACCCGAATCCTTGTACTTGACAGGGATCAGACCCGATAGTAGCTCACTAATGTTAGTGGCTAAAAAACTTTCTTGGATACATTAGTCTTTCTTTTCTTGGTGTACATGTCAGAAATTTCATATAAGATGGGACTTGTTGGTTTGCATCAAGAAGTGGCATATTTATTCTACTTGATTGAAGATCTCAATTATCTTATTCATGTGTGAATTCTGTTTATTGTTATTAAGCCTATTTAGAAATGGTACTATAGGCTTATACACTTGACTGGCTGACTTGTCTTTTTCAGACTCGTCAGATGTGGATAGATGAGAACTAGATGAAGTGGATGCTCGTGTATTATTGTGATGAATGGGATTGGATGATATTGACACTTGATTATCAATTTTTTTCCCGATCTCAATGTATGAACAACATTATATTGATTAAACTGTTGATCTTCAGCCAGACGAACGTGGGTAGAATTCTTCGGTTCGCTAATAGTTGACCAGGCAAAGTACCCTTGGGCCTCTAACTTTGTGAATTAGATAGTTGACTCATTTGAACCTCTAACCTTGTTATGGTTTGTGCATTGTTGTTCTGTATTATTTGTATAAGGGACTCTTGGTTTCTTATATACCTTTCCATAGTCTTCTCAAAATCATTCATTCTTTTCTCAAGTGGAGGACTTTGGAAGGAAGATTATGGAGCATGGTTAGAAAAGTTTTGTTGATAATTGGAAGAATTGTGATGGTAATTGGATTGATGATTGGAAGAATTGTGATTATGATTGGGATGTTGCAAGTGGTTTTACCTTGAGTGGTCATTATTGTTTTAGCTTCATAAGAAATTCGGGTAATTTCTCCAGCCTAAATTGTACGTTTGAGCATAAGAATTATTATGGGGCCTTAAAAAGACCGCATTCATGGGCTCAGGATATATTTGTTGAGAATTAAAAATAGGACACTCCTCAAACACATGGTTCATGGCTTGACAGTAAGCTCAACCCGGAGTTGAAAATTAGTTTGGGCTGACTTGGTTGACTGGAATGGCTTCTTGGTTTCTAGAGGTTCCATTCTTCTCATTAGGTTAAAAATTTTAGCCTCGACTGCTATGGATTATTCTGTTGAGTGAAGAGCTCCTGTTGAAGAGATAGGATTTGTGCTTCTGAAATTTTCAGGAATAGGTGTCCATTGGAGGGTTTTTTTCGGCTAGATCTTCAAATAAATTCCACCCCTGATTTTCATCCTTTTGTAAGAATCCCCCTTAGCACATGGTTTCTAAGAGGGTTTTGTTCTGATAATCTAAACTGTCATAGAGAATTTTGTATTGTCGCCACTTTTATGCCATGATGAGGATACTAGATAAGGTCTTTGAAACGTTCAAAGTACCTCCAAAACAGTTTACTAGGTTTTTTCTTAAACTGCATGATGTTCTTCTTAATGAGAGCGATTTTGTGATTTGGATAGAATTTGTTCAAGAAGATCTTGATGAAATCATCACATGATGTGATGGAACCGACTGCTAAGCTATATAACTATTTCTTGGCTAAGTCCTTAAGAACAAATGGGATGAATCTCAACCTAATAGCATCTTCAACAAGGTAAGGAATTTTCATCATTAAGCATACTACCTCAAATTCTCTTATGAAGAAATACGCATCTTTAGACTCTAAGCTATAAAACTTAGGGAGTGTGTTGATGAACTGAGGCTTAAGCTCAAAATTGTTATCACCAATCGATGAAAGTTGGATGCAAGATGAAAGTGAGATTCTAGTGGGGTAGAACCTATCCTGTAAAGATGTTGGTTGAGCCATAACCGGATCTGGTTTTGATTCTAGTTTGGGTGATAAAGTGCTTCTAGTCAACCTAGATAAATTTGGTTCTCTCGACCACACTTGTATACACAAATACTACCACAAACAAGCTCAATAATCAGTCAAAAAGAAAAGAGAAAAATTCAACCGCACCTATTCTAAAGGAGACTTGGACGCAAACAACTCCTAACTGGTTAGATTGTCCACAGGAGGTATAATGCAGAATCTGACGACAAGCTAATCAGCCAGGTCAGGGCAAAAGTGGTGGAAGGTATCCGTATAAAAAGCAACGGACATAATTAAGTCAAACCACCAACCTTTGAGGTTTTGCCTCTCAATCCCCGTCCTTTGACACCGATTTGGCAGGAGTCAAATTCTAACACCTTCTCCCTTAGGATAACCTCCTAATGAGTTCGAGATGCCCCTAAAGCCAACATTTATCAAATTTTAAGTTAGGCTTTGGTTGTGCGTACTTGAAGATGCGGTGCAAGCATTTCGGTGTTTTGAGAAAGACAAGTTTTAGTGTTGGTGTTTTTTTAGATGAAAAGAAGATGAAGAGTAGAGAAGTGAATCGAAGAAAAATTGAAGATTAGAATTTGTTTTGGAAAAAATGATTTTTGAAGAAGACTTTGAGAGTGATGTTTATTTGTATTTAATAAAAAGAGATCTGGGTGCACTATCTTACTACTCAACGATATATTCTTCTCTTGAAAATCTCAGTGCCTCAACTCGATCATAGACAAAAACTTAAGTTTGAATTTTTAAAAGTTTATGTAAACAAATAAAATGTTTATCTGATAAAGTTAACTCCTTTTTTAAAAATCCCTCTTGAACTGAATGTTAAATCATCAAGTTTGTTTTCTAAGTATGAAGTAAAAACAAATTCAAGTATTGTTTTCAAAATGAAAGCTCATAAATACAAACCCATCCTCATGTACCTTCAAGAATACTTGCAAAGAAGCAAGACTTAATTTAAGGCATACATATGATTTCATTGGGTTCTTTGCACAAAAATCGTTTAAGATAAAGAAGGATCAAAGGGAGATGATAGTGAGCTCAGAAAAATAAGTTTAGCACTTATAATCAATGTGAAATAAAATATTAAATTGAAATATAACATACTTGTGAGTTGGAGAAGAAAAGAAGTTCTGAATCTTTATTGATGTCACTTCAACGTTGGATTACAATCACTTTCTTTCTGGACTGAACTACAAAATATAAACCGAGATACAATTTCTCATAAACTATCTAATAACAATCCTAAACCCTAAAAATAAAGTAAGAATTTAATCCTAATCTTCGTCCCTTTCTTTACAAATTTTCTCAGTATTTATAGGGAAAAATCAGAGGGGGGAGGCCTGAGAAGATAGGGGGAGCAAACACTCCCCCTTATCTCGTAACATGATCGCGGATCCGTGGCTTTCGTCACAGATCCGCAGCCTGGATGTGGCCAATTGGCCACATCTAGGGGGAGCATATCACAAATTTTGTAAAATTCTCTTTTATCTGATGGGATTTTCCGTTTGATTTTTTTTTCTGACGATTCTTCTGTTGATCTCTGGGTTTAACCAACTTGATTTGTAAAGATCTGATTTAACTGATTTTTCAACTGATTTTATCTTTTTCGATTTGTCCTGATCCTTAATTTGAATTAATTCTGAATTAAATAAGAATTTAGATGGGCCCTTAGCAAAATTTTATTGAGATAAACCTGCACATAGAAAATATAGAATTTTAGAGATGAAAAATAGAAGTACAAGGTTCTCAATTTTACTGCTATAGCAAGTGACTATATGGGTCGTGATCCACAAGGAGGGACTTGCAATAAAAGTTTTTAGTAAGTTCTTTTTCTAAGTTACTAAACTGGTTAAAAAATCTTCTTTGTTTTTATAAAGAAAAGGAAAAGAAAGCTATGTTAATTTGAAAAAAAAAATAGAAGAGTGAAAAAGATGATGATTGTTGGTGTTTTGAAAAGAAAAAAATAAGTTAAAGTAAAGAAGATTAAAGAGAGATGTATTTTGGGGATTTGTTTCTAACCTAATAAGCAAAGAAAAACTAAAATAAATACTTACTTACCTCCTTGAAGCATGCTTACCTTGGATCTGTTGCAACGATTTACCTCGGCTTGAAGGCGATCAAAGCAAGGCATATAGGATGATCTCCATTTCTATTCTAAACTATGAAATAAAGGTGCAAGCTTAAATTAATCTAGATATAGCTATCCATCACCATATGTCATCAATGGCACTTGCAAGGGTAAGATAGTTTCGAGGCTATAGGATTTATTTGGATTAAAAGCACTCCAGAATAAAGAAGAAGAAAAACAAAAATAAAGAATAAAGAATGTAACTTTAAATTCAATAAAGTAAAAATAAAAAAAAAGGAAGATTACTTACACCGGTATCACTCCAGTACAAGTTTCACTCTCATTCTCTTATGAAACTTTTCTCTCTTCTATGTTACATAAGGCTAAAAATTACATAAAAAGAAAAATAAAAATCTAAACTAAAGTAGAACAAAAACTAGCCTAAAATTCTCTGCTGAGTAGTGCCCTTTGCGTTCAGAAATGTAGGTATTTATAGTCAAAACTGGATAATGGAAAGCGTATGAAGATAAGGGCAAAATCTCTTGCCCAACATAAAAGATCTTCTGATAAGGTCGAGATAAAGTTGGGATAAGGTTGGAGATAAATTTTTACTTTATCTCTTGATCTTTAGTTAGATTGTGTCTTATCTCTCTGAATCTTCTAAATATACATCCTAATCCTTCAGATATCCCTTGTATATTGATAGGGTTGTCTTTAGACTTTTGGATTTGCCTCTATCTCTTTAATTCGTTAAGTTAACCAAATTGATTCTTCTAAATCTGATTTTAACTGTATTTATTTGCTTTTATTTTTAGTCAACCAAATAGATTCAATTAAATCAGAATTTAACTGTCTTTTATTTGATCTTATCTTCTCTCCTTTCATTAAGACAAACCTGCAAAATAAGACATTAGGATAAGAAATTAGTAGGATTTCTTATGAGATCGTTGTAGGTATGTAATAATAGATATGCAATAAACGTGAACAATCATACCCCCATACCTATCTTTTGCTTGTTCTTGAGCAAAACAAAGAAAAATAGAGTTAAACTAATCTAACACACTTTCATAGGAATCATGGTTGCACTTAGCATGTGCAACAAGCCATTAAACCTCTAGGTTATCCCTAGAGGACGAGTTTATCTCGTGAGGATTTTCAATGGATCACCCACAAAATTCATAAAGAAAGAGAAATAAAGTGTTAGTATTTTGAAAACACATTTTGAAAAGACGAGAAAACATTTGAAGTATTATTGTAAAAATTCAAGTAATCTATAAGTAAAAATTCAAGTAATCTATAAGTCATAGGAACACTAAACTATTCATTTTAAACTTAGTCTCTATTCAAAAGTTGTTATCAATCAAGATACGAAGTTAAACTGTATTTCTTATCTAGTCTATTATTTTATATACTAAGTCATATGCATTTTCGTGACCGTGAAATTTTGACTCGGGGTTCTTAAACTTTAACTCTGCTTTATTCTTACAAATTTTTTTTTGGTGGTACTATCCCTTAGTTCTATTAGGCTTTCTAATCTGCCCATGTAACGAGGCTTAGGTCAGTGATTCCCAAATCGGATAGTCTTAGGGCACCGAGGGAGAAAACACCTCAAGGACTTAAGGACTCGAGTAAATAAGGCCATAAAACTAAGGGTTTTTGTAAGATGGACCGCTTTTAGGCGTGAATAGTTATGCTTTATGAGGCACAAATACCCAGCTTAATCAGAAGATTTTTGATATATATATATATATTCTTTCTCTTTTTTTTATAAGGCATAAGAATCTTTATTTTTGAACCCTAAGTGTGTTAGTGTATAAATCATGCATATTTCATCAAGGTAAAAATTAAGACTAAATTACTTTTTTAAATTTTCTTCCTAACTCTAGAAATCAAAAAAATAATCTTATTTTGACCAAGTATAAGAAATCCTAATTATGATTCTCCTATTCCTTAAAATTAACTTAATTTCTTACAAAAATAGGTCAAAATATTGTTTCTCTTTTCAAAAGTTGTAAAAGCAAAGAAAATATTAATTTTTTTTATAAATCAAAAGAAAACCTATGTTATGTTAGAATCCTTCCCCTCACCTATCTCATGAGTTCTCCTCAATATATGAATGAATGCATATATGCATGAAAAAGAAAGAGAAGAAAACATGTAACCTCAAGGTGGTGGTTCCGGTGGTGGTCAGATTGGGCCAAGCATTGCTGCCCAATCAATATAATGTGGTGGTTGATGGAACCTACCTTTTCTGACTTCTTTCCTATTTACAGTGTTACGACCCCTATATTGAATAGGATCATGCACGATCTTATCATGAAAATTATCCCCTTTATATGACCAATCTTGGAATATCATCTCGGAGTCATTTTGGTCTATACTTTGGTCCAACAAAAGAATGTGACTTGGTGGAATGGTTGATTTGGTCTCAAAAGAGATAGGCTTGGGAACCAATACTGACTTGGAAAATCAAGTTTAACATCAAGAGTCAAATTTGGTTCAAGAGTAGAGTCCAAATCAAAGAATTGAAATTTACATTCTTTTCTCATCAATGAAATATTACTATCAAAAATAGGTGGATCCAATTCAAGCTCTATGGGTACAGAAATTAATGTTGGCTCGGGAATTGGGTTCAAATCGGGTAAGGATACCGAAATAGACTTAGATTCAGAAAATGGAGTTGAATCACAAAGTTGTAGATCGAGTTCACATTCACAATCAAGTTCAATTTTCTTGAAGTGAAAACTTGCCAATTTGTCCAAGATTTGGGATTAGTCAACTTTAATATTGTCTGATGAAATAGAATCTTGGTTAAAGTCTCCAAGACACCATGATTCTTGGTTCTTATCAATATGGCTAGGGCAATCGGTATTGGTCAAACATTGATAAGAGAGAGTTTCCTCTTCCTTATAAGTGTTGTTCAAATGACATATTAATGCTTCTAACCTATTGAAGGAATCATTTTGAGACTGAATATAATCATTTTGGGACTGAATCATGGATTTTATACTCTTTCCTAAGTCAATGGTTCTTTTTCTTGTTGTGGGACTTGAAAAATGGAGTAAAGATCTTGGATTTAGGAATTTTGATGGGATTTCGAGTCTTCTAGATTTGGAATTTATCGCTCGAGCTCTTCTAAAGCTTCTATCCTTTTTCCTAATTAATTGGTTCTTCTATCGATTGTTCGAAAAAAAGAGTATATGAAGCTGAATGTTGGTAAGGCTGTTGATAATATGAATCGGGGGAGTTGTATCCCCATTGACTCTATGAAGATTGGAGATGATGATTATTCCAGTCCTATTTATAATATTAGAATTGGGATATATGTTGATTCGATTAAGACCAATTCGACATACTTGATTAGTTAAAGTTATAAAATGCCAGGTTGGTAATATCCGAGTCAATAGAGGTCAGCGTGAAGTATGGATCACTATAAGCATTGGAATAGTTGTAATTGTAATCCATATCATAAAAATATCAAAAATAATAAAAAACAAAAACAAACAAAAAAGAAAGAAAAATCTAGTCTAAGTTAGAGTAGACCTTGGACCTAGACGACTCCTAACTGGTTAGACTGTCCCCGAGTGGTATATTGTAGAATCTGACCATAAGTTAATCGGCCAGGTGGGGCAAGACCAGTGGGAGGTATCCTTACTTAAGCAACATGCCTAATTATGTCAAACCACTGTTCTTCGAGGTTTCGCCTCTCAATCCCCAACCTTTACAGTGATTTGAAAAGAGTCAAATTCTAATCAACTTTCCCATAGCTCAGTCTCCTATTGAGTCCGAGGTGTCCCTAGGGCCAATGTCTATTCAGTTTTAATTAAGCTTGATTAGTGAGTGAGAAGATGGTTTGTGGGCTAAGAGAGGGTAATGACTTCCCATCTTATCTTATTTATAGAACAAGCCCTTAATTATTTTCATGCAAATGTGCAGATATATAGTAAAAAGTAACACTGAAGGCAATTAAATCATACAAGAATGTTTCCTATGCTACAGCAATGCACACATACTTTGGCTCCATCACTCTTCAACAGTAAAGTAAATGTAAAAAAATAGAAAATGCCCTAAATGAAAAGTTTAAATCATTTTTAGCATTTAACAATCATCATTTTACTATTGAGTTAGTACAGTGTGCGAAATATGTTAAACAAGAAAACTAAAAATTACAGAAACTAAATCTTAAATTTCAAGTAACCTGTAAGAAATTTTTGTCAGTAGTCCTCCACAATTGCCACGAAAATATGGCTTTTGTCGCGTTTGCGTGACAAAGTTGTGGGCTCTGATGCTCTACCTTTTTGGGCAGATGCATAAAGTAGTAATATGTCCACTGCAGTGCTTAGTTTCCTGAATTTTGTCCTTGAACACAAAAACAGAGAAGGAAAAAATTAACCAATTCAGTAAATTAGAAAAAAAAAACTTACCATCCCTCCCTGACAACGGCGCCAAAATTTGATTGAGGTAAACCTGCACACAGAAAATACAAAATTTTTGTAAAGAAGAATAGAAGTGAACGGTTCTCAATTCTACCACTATAGCAAGTGGGTATGCGGGTTGTAATCCACAAGGAGGGACTTGCGATAGAAACTTTTAGTAAGTTCTTTTTCTAAATTACTAAACTGGTTAAAAGTTCTTTTTTGTTTTTATAGATAAAAGGAAAAAAAAGCTATGTTAATTTGAAAAAAAATGGAAGAGTGGAGAAGATGATGATTGTTGGTTTTTTGAAAAGAAAAAGAAAAACTAAGTTAAAGTAAAGAGGATTAAAAAGAGATATGTTTTGGAGATGTATTTCTAACCTAATAAGTAAAGAAAGAAAGAACTAAGATAAATACTTACTTACCTCCTTGAATCTTGCTTACCTTGGATCCGTTGCAACGATTTACCTTGACTTGAAGGCGATCAAAGCATGGCGTATAGGATCTTCCCCATTTTCATTCTAAACTACGAAATAAAGGTGCAAGTTTAAACTAATTTAGAAATGGCTATCCATCACCATAAGCCATCAATGACACTTGCAAGGGCAAGACAATTTTGAGGCTATAGGATTCATTTGGATTACAAACACCTCAGAGGAAAGTAGAAGAAAAACAGAAATGAAAAATAAAGAATGTAACTTTAGATTCAATAAAGTAAAAATGAAAGAAAAAAAGATTACTTACACTGGTGTCACTCTTAGTAAAAGCTTCACTCTCATTTTCTCATGAAACTCTACTCTCTTCTAAGTTATATAAATAAATTTGAAAATTATATAAAAAATCTAAACTAAAGTAGAACAAAAACTAGCCTAAAACTCTCCGCTGAGTGGTGCCTTTTGCCTTAAGAAATGCAGGTATTTAAAGCCAAAACTGGATAAGGGAGAGCGTACGATGATAGGGCAAAATCTCTTACCCAAGATTAGAGATAAAATTGGAGATAAATTTTTATTTTATCTCTTGATCTTTAATTAGATTATCTTATCTCTCTGAATCTTCTGAATGTACATACCAATCTTTAGATATCCCTTTGTATATTGATTGGGTTGCCTTTAGACTTTTGAATTTTCTTCTATCTCTTTGATTCTTCAAGTTAATCAAATTAATTCTTCTAAATCTGATTTAACTGTATTTATTTAGCTTTATCTTCAGTTAACCAAATAGATCCAATTAAATTAGAATTTAACTGTCATTTATTTGGTTTTATCTTCTCTCCTTTCATTACGACAAACCTACAAAACAAGACATTAAGACAAAAAATTAGCAGGATTTATTACAAGATATATGTAGTAATATAATAATAGATATGCAATAAACATGTACAATCAGAACCGTTCGGATATAGTCAGATTTTGACCGAATTAATAATATCAATTAAATCTAAATAATCCTAAATCTTATTTCTTCACCTCTAAGTTTATTAACCGACCTTCTTTAATCTTCTCTTAATTTCTCCATTTCTCTATATAGTTCTAACCGACATCAACATAAATTAAAACCCCTCCCCCACACGTTCTCTCTATCTCTCTCCCCCCCTTTAATTAAAAATCCCTCTCCCTACTATCTCTCTCTCTCCCCTCCCCCTGCCATCCACGCCAACCCACCACCGGCCAAGGGCCGCCATCCACCTTCGCCTAACCTACCTCCCACGCCATCTCTCCCTCTCTCTAGAGCTCACATGTCATCTCTCTCTCACTCTATTTTCTCTTTCCCTATCTCTTTCTTAACATCTTCTTCCTCCTCTTATCACCACCTCACGCCTCCCCTTCGACCACCGTGACCACCCCCAGAGCCTTCGTGCCACCTCCCAAACACCACCACGATTGCCTCTACCCTCCTCCATATTTCACCGTGGCCATCACCACATCTTCTTCCACCTCGCTCCACCTTCTTTATTTCTTTCTCTCCCCTATCTATTTCATTATCTCTCTCTCTCCTTCTGGGATTAGAGCTTCACTGCCATCGAGGCCGACCCCCTCGACATCGCATGCGCGGCCACCCAGCCCGCGGCCAAGCCCCCAAGCCTCCTCCTTATTTTCTTCTTCTTCATTTTATTTTTTTTGGTTAACTGCTGTTGCATTAAAACCCATAATGGGTTTTGAATAGCCAAACCCACAACCCAAAACCCATACCCACTTGGGTATAAAAGGTAAAATTTCATAATAGTCCTTTATAAATTATTATTATTAAATTTATACCTTATAAAATTATGTTTAATCCCTTGGATCACTTTCAGATATTATAAAAGTGATCCTGAATTGTGTTTCAAACTGTAACTTGATCATTAGACATCTGAATCACATGTTCTTGGTACCGTTAGGATCGGAACAGCGAGAAATTCATTATATGGCAAGTGTTTACCATTATTTTCATATTTTCATCATCAAAATCCATCTGTGTTATTCATGTTGTTTGATTAGTCTATTTGATACTTGGTAAAGTGGATATTCTGAATAGTTATCTATTCTTGAGGATTACGTAGTATATTTGAGCATAGGCCTGTCCTATTTGGTTGTCAGTGATGGTATATGATGCATGTTTCATGTTATTCATCCTTCTTATATGGTATTCCTGTTACTAGTGGTGATACCTGGGATAAATTCCTGATTACCTATTTTTTATTCCTATTACACGGTAGTCCTGTTACACGGATATCCCTATTATTTATCCTAGCTATCTGCTCAATACATGTTTTACACACACACACACACACACACACACACACACACACTACTGTAGAACACAACACTTGGAAAATGCTTCCTGTGTCTCTTTCACTTGTTCCGATTATACGAGTAGTCATGTGAACTTACCATACCATGTACACACACTCTATTATAATACAAATCACTTGGGATGGGGAGAATGGATGATTGACTAGATCTTATCAGGTGGTTATGCTAGATCCATGTTTATCCCACTGTAGGGGATGATAGTACTGGCTACTGACTGTGTATAGCTCTATGAGCTCCCGTTTCCCGTTTCCTGTCTCCCTCTTAGCAGAGGGCCCTGATCTCAATAGCCAGGGGTCTGTTTAGGACTGTGATCCCGGGTATGCACATGATACACCCACCTATGTGGAGCTTTTTGATCATTAGGTCTCATTGCAGAGGAGAGGAGAGTTTTTAGAAGAGTTTTTAGGGTTATTTCCTTTCTTTAGTTTAGGTTAGTTCTTTTTCTTCTTCATCTTTTGTATTTTTCATTTCTTATAGATCATGTAATAAGGAAGAGAGTAGTACATAGAATGAAAGCAAGAGTGCTTGTAATGGAGGGTGACACCTTATGAAAGGTTCTCTCTTTATCTCTAATATTTTCTTCTCTCTAACTCCTTTTATATGTTTAGTTAATTTTCTCTTATAACAACTAACTACTAACCACTAACTTGCTAACTCATTACTTGATAATTCACATGAATCTAATAGCCTCTACTTGGCCTTGCTCTTGCAAGAGCCATTGATGGCTCATGATGATGGATTCTAATACTCTAATATCTAACTCTCTAATAATTTACCATTATTTTATTTCATACTTACTCTAGTTAGTTTTGAATGTTTAAGTGTACCTTGCTCTTGATTGTTGAGTTTGGATATGAAAGTGATCTTATGAGCCATACTTTGAAATGCTCTTGAATCAAGGACTAGTGATGACCAAAGATACATGCGAGGTAACTATCACTAAGAGATTAGCATGATTAGTGGAGCCATTAGTAGTTAGCAGCCATGAGTTTTCTTTCCTTTTTACTTTATTTTAGAATAGACCAAAAATCACAAATACCATCTCTTCAATGTTTCTATCTTTATTTCCACCATACTCTTCTCTTTTCATTCTTTGTTTTCTTTCTTTTGATTCTTTAAAACGTTGAAGAAACTTTAACACACATGTGAACATACCGTGAAAGCTTTTATCGCCTCCCGTCCTTGTGGATTCGAGCCATTTTAGCCTCTATGCTATAATAGAAGTATCGAGGAACCCAAAACATACACTTTAATTTCTAATTTCAAAATGACACTTTTCGTGCGCGGTTTTTCCCCGAACAAATTTTGGCGCCGTTGCCGGGGATGAGAACTATTTGATCTCATATTTTTGTTAACTTTTCTTCTTTATTTTTGGCGTGCAGGACAAATTTTTAGCATTGTAGAAGTCCACACTTGCTTGCATTTTCCTGCTCAAGAAACCAGGGAGCAAGTGCTTCAAAAATTGTTATGTGGTTGGGTAAATCTTTGTATATTTTTATCTTCTGCTGCTAGTTTTTTTTTAGATTACCTGTGCACTATAATAATTAAGAACTAAAATATAGAAATTGGATACTTTAAAATGGTTTAGACATTTGCATCTAGGCACGTGTCGATTTCAATTCCAATATACTATATTTTGTTCTTGTGTTGTTGTGATCTTGACGGAGGCGTACATATTGTATTGCATATAGCTTAGGACAAACACTTGAGTGATTTACTCGCTTATTTGTGTTCATTCTTTACACTTATACGAATTGAATTTAAGGGCATAACCCGATACAATATAAGGTGAGGAAGTCATTACCCTCTCTTAGCCCAAGAACTAACTTCACACTCACACAACCCAAGCCTAAATATAATTTGCTAGACGTTGCCCCTAGAGACATCTCAGACTCATTTAAGAGATTGACCTAAGGGAAAAGTTGTTAAAATTTGACTCTTGTCAAACAGTGTCAAAAGTTCGGGATTAAGAGGCGAAACCTCGAAGAACAGTGGTTTGGCATAATTAGGCCCATTGCTCCGACACGGATACCTCCCACTGATCTTGCCCCTATCTGACCAATTAACTGTGATCAGATTCCTACAATGTACCCCCCGTGGACAGCCTAACCAGTTAGGAGTCGTCTAGGTCTAGATCAACCTTAATATAGGCTTGATTTTGCTTTTTCTTTCTTTTTTGTTTGTTTATTTGTTTTTTCTTTTTTTTTGTTTGTGTTTGTTTGTAAAGTGGATTTCAATAATAATTCTTTCAATTCTAATATGAATTCATATTTCACCCCGATCTCATTTAACTCGGAAAACTCCAACCCGTTATGTACAAAATGAACCAACTATAGGCCGGACTGGGATTATCCAACTCAATATGACCTATACTCCCAATCCTATAACCAAGATCTTCAAAATAATTTTTATTCTTCACAGAGTTCATGGGGATTCACCTCCCCCGAGTCAAATTTTCAACCATTTTGTCCACAATTTTCACAATATTCATTCCCTGATTTGCTTACTATACTCCGTTTCCAAAACCACCCTCTGAAAAATCTGATTTGGAAAGGAGCATGGAAGCCATGCTTGAGTCCCAAAAATAAATTAAAAATTTGTTCAATTCACAATCCTTCCCACATCAAACTCTATATACTCCTTTTCTAGAGTATCCAATTGAAGAAAAATCTGAGCAAGAAAAGAGTTTGAAAGTCTTTTGTGAAACAACACAACAATTTCAAAATATGTTAGATTCATTATCTCAACCAAATTTTTAAGAGTCATAGTCACCTTTTCCAATCGCACCGATTCAAAATGAACAACCATCTATCCTGGAATGAATATGGAACTCTTGCGTGAGTCCGAGTAACAATCACAAAATCTGATGGACTCACGACTTCACCATAATTTCTAGAACCAACTTTCATACTCACCTTTTTAAGAAGAACCAATTGCAAAGAGTATGAAAGATATAATTTAGACTGAAAATTCTGTTACCTGGCCTATCAGTAGGCTAGACTCAATAATAAGTGAATTGATCAATGAGAATGAGGAAAGTCTTTCTTGTTTGACCAATCCTTGTACCCCTAACTCTATCGATTGGACTCAAGAATCACGTTATTTTAGAAATCAAGATTCAATTTCAGCACACCCATTTGAACTTGATCAAACTCCAAGTTTTGAAAATTATATTGACAGTTTGGCAAGTTATCCCTTTCCTGAAATTAAAATTGAATACAAAAGTAATCCTGAATCTCAAGTTGGTCATTCTATTTCACTTTTTGACTTAATAATGACTCTAGTAGCTTTACTAGATTTTTTTCTCTATTCCTGAGTCAACATTGAATCCAGTTTCAGTACACCGTGAAATTGAATCACCAATATTTTACGATCACATTCCGTTAATGGTGAAAGTGTGTAAACATAAATTTTTTGGTTTGGACCATATTTTTGAACCAATTTTGACTGCCACTTTTGAATCTCGACTTGATCTGAGTCAAATTCTCGAGTCGGTATCGGTTTTGTTCCTGTCCCATTTGAGTCCAAATTAATCATCTCTCAAAATCACACTTCATTATTGGACAAAGGTGTTGAACAAAATAATTCAATAATTATTTTAAAAATTAGAAATTGAGTGGGGATAATTTTTAAATAAGACCATTCACTTCATCATTCTTTTTATGGGTTATATTCGAAAGGTCACTGGTGGGTTCCTGCGAATTCTTATATGATTTGGGCCACATTTCGTGGGCCAATCAGACTACCATTGAAACTACCACCATGAAGTAATTTTTCTTCTCTTTTCATTTATTTCATGCATATACACATTCACGATGCACTGAGGACAATGCATGAGATAAGTGTGGGGGAGGATTTACTAATATAGTTTATTTTATATTTTCTTTCTTTTACACTTTTTTAAGAAAATTTTTAGAGTTTTTCTTTTGTATAGAAACCCTTTTTTTACAAAACTTTTTAAAATAAGAGAAATAGTTTTGATTTATTTTTAAGAAAATTAAGGGGATTTTAGGAATTAAGGAGACTTAAAATTATAAATTCTTAAACCGAATCAAAATAATAGATCTCATTTAAATTTTAGGATAAAAGTAAGATTTAAAAGATAATTTGATCTTGAATTTTTTGCCTTATATATATGCACTCACACTCACACAAATTTTGGAATTGAAACAAAAATTGAAAATGCCAGAAATAATATGTATAAAAAAATAATGATAAAAAACACTTATTGAAGCTGGGTAGTTATACCTCAGGAAGCATGATTATTCATGCCTAAAATAGTGGACAAGAATAAAATAATCCCTTTTAGTTTAGTGTCCTAGCTTACTCGAGTCCTTAAGCCTGAGGGATGTTTCTCATATGGTGCCCTAAAATCATATGGTTTGGGAGTAACCGGCTAAATGCTCACTACCCGGATAAGTTAGAAAGCCTAAGAAAATTAAAGGAAGAAGGAAAAATTTTGATATAAATAAATGGCATGAAAGTTAGAGTCGATATCCCAAAAATCTTCATAGTTCACAAAGTACGTATTTTCTAAGAGTTTTTATGAAAGACCAAATAATCGATTCAATTTTAAATTCTTATATTTAGGGGTTATTTGGTTAGAGGTGAAAGCAAGGAACTGCGAAAGTGGGAGGCCTCATTTCCCACTTCTACTGTCTATCCAAGCACTGGAAAAGAAAAAATGAGAAAATCTCTTTTCCTTTTCTCTTTCCCTTTTACACAACCATTTTTTTACTTCCAGTTAATTTTGTGGTCATATAAATCTCATTGGTAATAAATTGTAGCTCATAATAGTTAATTTTGTGTTCATGTAAATCTCACTTGCAATCTAATTACAGTCTATTTTTCATAATAAATATTTATTTTAATATTAATTTGTTGTTAACTTTTTCACTTTCACTTCCTCATTACTATCGAACAGTAAAAAAGACATTACACTTTTTCTATTACTCTTTCTAACTACCATTCAAACACCGAAAAAGAAAAATTCTCATTTTCCAAAAGGAAAAAATCCAACTCCCCACTTTCTCACTTCCACCCACTTACGGGCATCCAAACAGCCCCTTATTTATAATAGGATTTTGCATTTAGACTTCGTTTAAGGAAGAATAATTTCGGGTTAACCTATGATCTTGGTTCACTTAAATTTCTGTAAAATATTTCAACACTTTTCTTTATTTCAAAATGCGTTTTAGAAATACTAACATTTGATTTCTTTTCTTTTTTTGTTATGGATTTTGTGGATGTAATTTGCTGAAAACCCTCAGGAGATAAAACTCCTCTTCTAGGAAAAACCTAGAGGTTTAATGACTTGTTGCACATGCTCAGTGCAATCACGTCACCTGCAAAAGTGGTGTAATAATTTTTTTAGTTTTTATATTTTGCTCGGGACGAGCAAAAGATAAGTATGGGGGTGTGATTAGTCTCTAAATATGCATATTTCATACCACATCTTCACATTATTCAATATTAAATTTTGTTAGTAACATCTCTCTTGTATGTTCCTAGGTCCATGGCATGAAATGAAAATAAGCTTAAAAATCCCATTTATTTAGTGATTTAAAACCTACACATATAGCCATTGACTTTGGAAGATGGATCTGTCAAAACTAGGTGTCCATATCCAGAAACTAGCAGTACATACCAACAGGGGACAAACCAAGAAGATGTGACAGGTCGCGCTGCACGCGTGGCCACGAGATGGCCGCTGAAATGCGGCCATAGTCGCATTTTCACGACTTCTTTATGGAGCCGCGTGTCAAGATTTGACGCGCAGCCCCCGTGACACCCCCAGGTGCCCCCCTAGCTTATAAATACCCTAGGGTTCTCTGAACAGAAGAGAGGAGAGTTTTTAGGGGTAGTTTCTCCTATTTTGTGTATTTTAGTGTAATTTTCTTCTTTCTTTTGTTTTTCATTTTCTTTGTAGATAATGTACTGGGAAGAGAGAGATGCATAGGATGAATGTTAGGGTTCTTGTAATGAAAGGTGACATTCTATGAAAAGTTCTTTCCTTATCTCTATCAGTTTTCTTCTCACTAACTCTTTACATGCTTAACTTTTTCTCTCATGATAACTAACCATAACCACTAACTTGCTAACTCTTTACTTGATAATCTATATGAATCTAATAGCCTCGACTTGGCCTTACTCTTGCAAGAGCCATTGATGGTTCATGATGATGGATTCTAATACCCTAACATCAAACTCTCTAATAAGTTACCATTACTTTATTTTATGCTTGCTCTAGTTAGTTTTGATGATTTAAGTATAGTTTGCACTTGTTTATTTGAGTTTAGATATGATGAGTGATCTTATCGGTCATGCTTTGCAACACTTTTGAACCTAAGACTAGTGATGGCCAAGGATACATGGTGAGGAAACTATTACTAAGAGGTTAGCATGGTTAGTGGAGCCATTAGTAATTAGTAGCCATGAGTTTTCTTTCTTTTTAACTTTATTTTAAATATATCTCAAAAATCACAAATATATTCTTTTCAATATTTCTATCTTTGTTTTCACCGTACACTTCTCTTTTCATTCTTTGTTTTCTTTTCTTTTGATTCTTTGAAGCATAGAAGAAGCATTAGCACACACATGAACATACCGTGAAAGCTTCTATTGTCTTTCGTCCTTATGGATTCGACCCATTTAGCCTTTATGTTATAATGGAAGTATCGAGGAAGCCAAAGCGCGCACACTTTAATTAGTAATTTCAAAACGACACATTTTGTGCACAGTTTTTCAACGATCACTCGTCTAAACACGCACGTATTCTATTATGCAGTTTTACTACCCTGACTATATTGTGATTATTGTCATCTCATGTATAGTATGTTTATTTCACGTATCTATACATGTCATGTTATTCTATTGTTTCCCTTATCATTCCTTTGTACACTTGCTTGGTCGTATTTGAGACCCTGGGTTTGTATGTCCAGATATAGATCCCGTGGTTTCACCCTCAGAGGAGGACCAAGATTGCATAGACATTTTAGCTAAGTAGCAGTAAGACTGTTCGTGACGTTTTGTCTCTTTTGACTTGCAGTATGTTTCATAACTATACTATCTTTATATTATAGTTATGTAGTTATACTGTACATTTTTATAAATGTGCTGATGGGCTCATATGTATTTCATTTTTGGTACTGTATGGAATTATGTTATGTAATCTTGTTACATGTGATACATAAAATATTGATTGGTCACTAATATTGCACATTTATTATTATATTCTCCTACTTATTATAGAATAAACTCTGCATTTTCCTAATTAAATGTTTAAGTTATTTTCAGGCCCATTCCTAAAGGAGAGTGAAGAGAAATGAGCTCAAAAGCCCATCAAATTCTGAATTAAATCAGAATTAATTCGAACTCAGTAAATTAGGGCAGATCAGGTCGGTTCATATCGGTTGAAAACCAGTTAGAACAAATCCCTACAAATCGATCGGTTGAAGCGAAGGATCAAAGGCCATTTCGTCAAAATCCCGGACATAAACTGCAAATTCAGATACAGATAAATACAAATCAAGAAACCGGGGAGCACCACTAACAGGGTGTGGCCACCTGGCCACACCCTGGCCGCGGAAACGCGGCCAAAGCTGCGTTTCCGCGGCTTTGTTGGTGAGTTAGGGGGAGCGTTTGCTCCCCTATCTTCATACGCTCCTATAGGTTGGGTTTTGCCTATAAATACTGAGATTTTCAGAGCCTCCAGTGGACGACCATGCAGAGATAGGAATTAGTCCAGTTTTTCATTCTTTATAGTAGGTTTTTATTTTTCTTTTCATGTAATTTTTAGTTTTAATTTATGTAAATCAGAGGAGATCAGAGTTTCATAGGAGAACGAGAACGAAGCTTGTGCTGAGAGTGACACCGGTGTAAGATTTCCTTCTTTTCTCTTATTGTTATAAAATCAAATCTGTTGTTCCCTTTTGTATGTACTTTGTTTTTGTGTTCTTCTTCTTCTTCCCTACTTTTCTTCTTTTGGTACAATTGTTATCCAAGTGAGTCTAAAAGCATCGAAAGAGCCTTGCCTTTGCGAGTGCCACCGATAGCCCATGACGATGGATTTTGAGTTTCATTTTGTATCACTTCATACTTGCAACATCTTGATGATATAATGTGGAGGAAACGGGAATCAACTCTTATGGGCTATACGTTGATCGCCTCACTTCAAGGTAACATCATTGCAAAAGATTCGAGGTAGGTATTTGGCCAAAAGAAGTAAGTAATTTTCAGTTTCTTTTCTTTTCTTTTCTTTTATTCTTTAGTTTAGAACACCAACAACATCCACTTCTTTCCATTTTCAATTTCTTTGTAAATAATCATTTTTCATTTTTCTCCACCTTCTCATTCTACCACTTTCTTCCTCACTTAATTTTAACCTAATTTTTCTCTTTTTCTTTTAAAGAACTAAAGAAGAACTTTAACCAAACTTTGTATCCTAAAAGAAGACTTACTAAAAAGCTTCCATCGCTAGTCCCTCCTTGTGGATCACGACCCGCATAGCCACTTGCTATTGCGGTAGAATTGAGCACTTACACTCTTTATTTTAAAGTTCTGAAATACTGTATTTTGTGTGCAGGTTTAAGCTCAATCAAATATCAGCAATATTCTTACTTTATAATGATACCTGTGCAGGTCTACTACAGGCTTAACGTGTATATGTAGGGACTACTTCCCCGCATGTACACGTCGCCGATCATGTCACGTACAGTTATACCATACTTTGAGAAACAGGGCATGAGAGTTCACACTTATTCGATAGCTTGAAAAATAATTCAAAAAAACTTTTATAAGATGGTTGTACTACATTCACTATCTGCAGCGTTGAGATTGTACAATTTAAAAGCGGGGGAATAGGTGGAGCCATAAAAATTTTACGGCTTTACTCAAACTCTTAAAGGATAGGATATGTTTCCTGAGAATAATGAGTTTTCAGATCGTACATACGATGTCAAGAAGATCATGTGCTCTATGGGTATGAATTACGAGAGAATACACCCTGCCTTAATGATTGTATTTTGTACCGAAAAGATTATGAAGGTTTGGAGAGCTATCCAATTTGTGACGCGGATCGGTACAAAAAGATAAGAATAAAATTTTAGTTAAGATTTTATGGTATATTTTGGTAATACCTAGATTTAAACACATATTTAGGAATGTAGAACATGCGAAGAGTTTGAAGTGGCATTCAGATGGGAGGATTATTGATAATATTTTTTAGCATCTGGCTGATTCTTTGCTATGGCAAATGATTGATTCGAAGTATCCTAATTTTGGGGGCGATGTAAGAAATCTCCGGGTAAGTTTTTCGACTGATGGAATGACTTTACACGGTAACATGAGTGGCACACACACTAATTGTTTAACTATTTATAATCTTTCTCCCAGGTTGTGCATGAAGCACAAGTTTCTATTATTGTCATTGCTAATATCGGGTTCCAAAACATTCGAAAAATGATATGGATATTTATTTGACATCTCTTATTGAAGACTTAAAGGTAATATGAGAGGAAGATGTAGAAGTCTTTGATGCACATTATAATTTTTTTTATCTCTGAGCTATATTATTTTGGACAATCAATGATTTTTTAGCATACGGTAACTTGTCAGGGTAAAATGTGAAAGGACACAAGACATATCTTGAATATGAAGAAGAGACATTTTCTATTCAATTAAAGTATGAGAGAAAGATATATACTGTAACACCCTGATCGTACGTACTCAAATATGTGTCCCGATTTTTCATTTATTTTATTTGATTTTCTGGTATTTTTTTGGTATTTTTCCGAGTCCGTAACTTAGCTCAGGAATTTTCCCCGCTTACTTTTACTTTCCTTTTCCTTTTTCCCACATTTTCTTTTCCTTTTCCCTCCTTTTTCCTTTTCCTTTTTCCTTTCTTTTTCTTTTCATTTCTTTTCTTTTTTCCTTCCACCAACTTTCACCATCTTCCACTATCTTCTACTCTCTTCTATTCTTTTCTCCACTAACCCTTTCTCCCCCTTTCACCCAAAACTGGCCACCCCCTCCCCAATCTCTCTCCTCTTCAAAATATCCCTGTCTCTCACTTTAACCTCCCTCTCTCACTCTACAATGTCTCCCTCTTTAATTTCTCTCTCACTCTCCATTAAACTCTCTTCCTCTCTCCCCTACATAACCAGCGACCACCACCAACCTCCAGCGCCCGGCGGCCATCCGGCGCCACCTCCACCCGGCTAGTTACCCATCCACTACCAATTTCTTCCATCTCCTCCTTCTTTACTCCACAAACTCCATCACAACCTACTCCTTCATCAAAATTACCCCCATCACCCCTCTCCACCGCAGACTCCCTCTGGTCGACCTCCACGCCGATGGCTCTCCACGGTTGTGGCCCATCTCTGGCGTAATTCCCCTACACCAACCTCCCATACTTCCCCTCTATACTTTCACCTCCTCCAATCTCCACCAACACCACTTCCACAAACACCACCATCAAATTCTTCTCCTCCTTCTTCTCTACCTACAACCACCACAACTTCCACCATCTCCACCAAATTCCACCCACACTACCATCTATAACTCCATCACCTCCTCCTCCTTCATCACAACACCATCACCAACCTTCTCACCTCCCTCTCCTCCTCATTGAGCCGACACCAGCCCCGGCCACCTCCTTTGCCGGTGCTTTACCCCAAGCCTAGCCAGCCACTTGGCCAAGACCCTCTCTCCTCTCTTAACTTCTTTCTCCTCTCTCTCATCTCTCCATTTTCTCTTTCTTAAATGTGTATACGCATTGTTTTAGGAGTTCGCAGTGCGATTGTCAAGTTAATGTCTTAAGCGAGAGTTTTTTCTCGCCTCGTTGAGCTTGTGTTGTATTTGGGCTTATATTGTATCTTGTACTTGAATTGTATTTGTATCTCTATGTAGATTACTTGTAATAGAGTAGTTTAATACTTGTACATGTATACTTCTTGTCATACTGCTTTATTACTGTATTTGGCTGACCTTTCATAATCATTAGCCTTCAGGCTAAGCCTTCGGGCTCTATTCAGCCTTCGGGCTTAATCGCTCTGCCTTTCTACTACTTAGCGAGCTATTCAATAGTCTTTGGACTTATACCCTCTGGGTTTGCTAATAGCCCTGCCGAGAGGCTAGTTTAACCACTCTGTGATTCTATACTTCAGTCTTCGGACTTAAACCCTCCAGGTTTTTACTAGCTCCACTGAGAGGCGATCTCAGTGCTCAGCGCTTTATAACTAAACTTGCTCGAGCATAGCTAAACTTTATAGCTCTTTATAGCTAAACTCGCTCAGCGTTCCTATGCCATTTCACTGCAGCATGGCTTCGTCACGAGTGTTAGCATAGCGTTCATATGTCACTTCACTGTGTACGTTGACTTTGCTGTGAGTGTGGCTTTGTCGTGTGCATTAGCTCGACGTTCATACGCCGCTTCGCCGCGAGTGTTAGCCTCACCGAGCGAGTTAGTATTTAGCAGTGCACGCTGGCTTCACTGGGAATCTAGCTCCGTCGTGTGCTGCGACTTTACTTTGTCAGACACGGTCTAGTTAGACTCTAGTTTGTCTACCCTCATCTGGATATTTAATTACTTATTTAGATATTGTTATCATGCTGGTTGTGAAGAGTTTGAAATGCTTACATGTATTGTTCCCTTCTTAAAGCTACATGTTATGTTGATCACTTGACACCTGCCACGCTAATTACTTAACTCATGATTATCACATCAAGGGAACTTCAAACTATTACCATGTTATACTCCTGTACTCCCATACTCCCGTACCTATCATGCTCCACTGACATGCTCTTGTTATCCCCGTAAATTGATAATCACATAATAATAGGTAATAATAAAAAGACAACTTACACCGGGTCGGGAAAAATGATGAATATCAATATGTGTTCGTGTTTACAAGAGTATTAGGTTTGTTATGCAATTAAAACTTCGGTTCTACCTGTGGGCCTCCAGGTATTCCGCAGGGTGTGCTGGCACCCCAACACTACTCCTTCCTGAATTGACATACAATAAGACCCTCCCCCTCCTGTGCCTCGCGGTAGGTGCCGTAATAGCGACGGAACATCCTGAGTCGTTGTCCCATCATATGTGGATGTATGTGTGTTGGGACACTAGTACGCATACCCAGACATATGGATAAGATGAGTAATAATAATAATTAAATGATACGATTAGTAATATAATGATTTGTTTGTGTTTTATCAGTTTTATGCTAAGGCAATTCAGGTTGTATACACTCGGATTATGGTGGCATGAGGTATAATGTATATATATGAGGACTTGTTTAAATTATCCCCTCGACGTACTAATCTCATGAATTTGTAATCTGAGTGTGTGCAACTGGTTTTCCCCATATATGTATGCTTGTGTGACAGTTCACAACACAATTTTTGATATATACTTTTTCGATTCAGGTTTATCGATACACGTGTGCTTATGTGTGTACGCCACTTGGCTTTATTTTACCACTCATTGGGTAGCTTTCTAGCTCCCCTGGACCTGCATGTCTAGATCCTGGAGCTTACCTTATATAGCAGGCTGATTAGTTGTAGCTCCTTCCATTCCAGGCTTCCCTGACCAGCTTGGGGGATTTTCTCTTAGCTCGTGAGCAATTTTGTACTATTTATATTGTGTAAATCATACTTTTTTGCTCCTCTGGATGATGTAATATATTTGTAATATTATATCACAGCCTGTGATAACTTTATAATTGTACTCTTTTTTTTGTTAGAATGTATAAATATTATGTACTTTCGTGCTCTGATTCTTACCTGTATTGATACTTAGCGTATATGTGAGAGCATTTCTGCCCTACGTGTAAACATCACAGTAGCTTCTCCATACCCGTGGGGTCGGGGTGTTACTGGATGGTATTAGAGTTTAGGTTCTCACCCCTTCAGTATAACTAGTCAGCAGATTAATGTGATATTAATTTGCAATTGGAATGCATGAGTCTCGATTGTACAATCCAACTACAAAGTACAAAGTTATCTATTCCTTATATTCCTTTCCTTGATTCCTGAATTTCACCCATATTTTCACTTTTAAGTGTCCAGTAATCTTTTATCAACCTAGATATGGAAAGAAGAGGAAGCCGTAACGATCTAGGCACATCACGGAACATCGTGCAGGAGAGAACGCTGATCTTAAGAGGATTCTTCACAATATAATAGAAAATCAGTAGAAATAGACGGAGCTCCTTTGTCAAGGTTTGATAGCAGCTCCTAAGGAACAGAGGTCCGACAGCGTATCCTATTTCAGGCAGTTGGAGCCGACAGTCGTCACAAGAGAAGAAAAACCACTAGATGCCGAGTGCTGATTGACACCACTAATCTTTTGAAGGCGACACGAATCCGAAAAGAAAACCAGGCAGAAGTTGCGAAGATTCAATTGAGTCAGAATCTAGTGGCTAGTCGAAGAAATGAGACTGGATAAACCCCTCACATGGGATCAGTTCTTTAAAGGCTTTTATGCTAGGTTCTTCCCTGTCATAGCTCAAAAAAAAATGGAGGAACAGTTTTTCGACTCCAGTCCGCAGAATTCTTGAGGCTGAGTCGTTTTGCACAGTATATGGAGAAGACGAAGAAAAGCGGGCAAATAGATTCCAGGAGGGGTTAAAAATAGACAGTCAAATGCTTTTGATCCCCCAGCAATTGAAACATATTCTCAAGTACTCACCATAGCTCGAAAAGTGGACCAAGGACTGAAAAAGAAAAATCGCAATCAGATGAAGAACAAAGCCATGAAGTGGCCATTCCAACAGATAGGCAGAGGAGGCCCAGTTAGAATTATGGGAGCCCCAATGACCAAACGACCATTCCAACCCATTCCTCTCCAGATGGCTCGACCTCCACCTATATGTAATTATTGCCAGAATCTCAGTCACACTCAGCAGAATTGCCGAAAGGCAAATGGGCTATGCCTGGCATGTGGCTCTAGTGACCACTCGATAAAAAGCTGTCCACATAAGAGAATGTGGATGATGCCTTGAATCTTTCTAGCACTTCCAGCACCGTCTTTACCAAGGAATCCAGGATCAGTTGTCAGAAGAGCTCCACTTCTTCCACAGCAGCAGGTTTTCTGCCAAGTTCAAAAGGAAATCAGAGCTGCATCAAGTCACGGAAAGGGTCAAGCTTATAACCTAACAGCGAAAGAGGCAGAAACTTCAAAAGAAGTGATAGTAGTTAAGATTATGGTGCACTCTAAACTTATCCTAGCCCTCTTTGATTTTGATGCTTTCCATTATTTCATATCAGATAGTTTTACTGCATTACATTCTATTCCTCTTATATGTCTGGACAACCTGTGGGATATTAGTACCGGGAATGGGGTAGTCATCTCGAATAGAGTTTGTAAGAATTGCACAGTAGAATCATGTAACAGGAAATTAGTAGTAGATATGCTCGTACTGGATACTACAGGGTACGACGTAATCTTAGATATGACTTGGCTCAGTAGATATCATGCAGTTATCGACTGTTGGAACAAGAAATTTATTTTTAAAATTTCGTATCTGCCCAAATTTCAGTTCATTGGAGAGCCCAAGTCCGCCAAGAAGAAGAAACAGTTGGAGTATGCTAATGCTAAAGTTAAGAAGAAAGGGATACCAGTATGGAGTGAGTTCCCAGATGTAATCGAAGAAATTTTAGAACTTCCACTTGACAGAGTAGTAGAGTTTTCTATTGATGTTATTCCAGGAATAGCTCTGTTATCTAATTCACCGTACCAAATGGCGCCAATTGAGTTAGAAGTACTCTGACAAGGGATTGATAAGGATGAGCACTTCACCTCGGTGAGTTCCGGTGTTATTAGCAAATAAGAAAGATGGTGATAAGCGATTATATATTGACTACAGAGAGTTGAACAAAATCACTATCAAGAATAAGTATCCCTTATCCAGAATCAATGATCTCTTTGACAAACTTCATGGAGCCCGAGTATTTTTAAAGTTAGATCTGCAGTCAGGTTATCATCAATTGAAAGTAAAAAGAAAAAAATATATTCAAAAAATAACATTTAAGACTCGCTATGGTCGCTATGAATACTTAGTTATGCCCTTCAGAGTAACCAATGCCCTATCCGTCTTTATGGATCTGTTGAACCAAGTTTTCTTGCCATATTTGGACAAGTTCATCGTGGTCTTTATTGATGATATTCTAATATATTCTAAGAGTGACAGAGAACATGCAGAAACCTAAGAGTTGTATTGCAGACTCTTTGTCAGGAACAACTCCATGCCAAGTAGAGCAAGTGCGAGTTATGGTTAGAGAGTATAGCATTCCTAAGTCATGTCATTTTGAAAGAAGGAATCTCTGTAGATCCCAACAAAATCAGGTAGCAAAAGACTAGCCAGTTCTGAAGACAGTAACTGGATCAAGAGTTTTATCAGACTAGCTAGATATTACTGAAGATTTATACACGATTTCTCCAAAATTGCGGCCCATTAACTAAGCTTACCAGAAAAGGAGAAAAATACGTATGGACTTAGGAATGTGCATCTGCATTTGAACAATTGAAGAACAAGTTAATCACAATATCGATCTTGAAGACACCCTCGAGAATAGGAGGGATGGTAATATATAGTGACACATCCGGAAGAGGCTTAAGGTGCATATTAATGCAGCACAATCATATGATAGCATATGCATCCCATCAGTTTAAACCACATGAGAGAAATTACCCAACTCATGACTTAAAGCTGGCAGCGGTTATATTCACATTGAAGATTTGGAGGCACTATCTACTGAGGACAAGGTATTAATCTATACTGACTATAAAAGTCTTAAATATATTTTCACTCAGAAAGAACTAAACATCAGGCAAAGACGGTGGCTTGAGCTAATGGCAGACTACGATATAGAGTTGTATTACTATCCCAGCAAGATCAATGTTATTCTTGATGTCTTGAGTAGGAAACCTGAAGACAATATGTCAAAACAGCTCACTCAACAAAAGAAATTGCTCAGGAATTAGTATGGTTAGACTTAATGGTAATACAAGGAACCGGTGTATCTGGATAGCTTACGGCATTTCAGATCCAGCCCACCTTAATGGATGAAATCAAGAAGCACCCTATTTCAGAAATTCAGAGCATAAGTAGAAGCTGGATTAAGATCAGATGTCCGTATACATACTGATGGTGCTTTATATTTTAGTAACAGAATCTGTGTGCCATAAGAAAAAGTTCGACAGAAAGTCTTAGCAGAAGCACACAGCTCAGCTTATTCTGTATACCCAGGAGGAACAAAATATACCAGGACTTGAAACAATACTTTTGGTGGAATGCTATGAAGAAAGAGATCACACAGTATATGGCTAAGTGCTTAGTTTTCCAGCAAGTAAAGGTAGAACACTAGAGATCATCTGGACTTCTACAACCTTTACTGATACCCGAATGGAAGTGGAAACATATTACTATGGACTTCGTCACAGCTCTACCCCAAAGTCCAAAAGGTAATAATGCAGTATGGGTAATCATAGATCGTCTCACGAAATCAGCTCACATTATACCATTTAGAATAGGTCAGTCTACAGAAGTTCTGGCAGATAAATATATGAGAGAGATAGTTCGTCTCAATAGAGTCCTAGTTAGTATCATGTCAGACAGAGACACGAGGTTTCGATCTCATTTCTAAGGAAGTCTCCAGGAGAGCTTAGGAACTCGTCTGAAATTCAAGACTTCTTATCACCCTTAGATAGACAAGCAATCTGAACGGACTATTTAGATTCTTGAAGACATGTTGTGAGCCTCATGATAAAATTCAAGGGTCATGAGAAGATTATCTACATCTGGTAGAGTTTTCTTATAATAATAGTTACTATACCAGCATCGAATGCCACCGTTCGAGGCTTTATACGACAGAAAATGCAAATCACCATTATGCTAGGATGAGGTCAGTGAAAGAAGACTCTTAGGACCAGATATTTTAGTTCATACAACCGACAAAGGCAGAATTATCTGTGATCACCTCCGGGCAACACAGAGCCGACAGAAGAGCTTGGTAGATTCTAGTACAAAGCAGTTAGAGTTCAGAGTGGATGAATACATTTTCTTGAAAATATCTTCAACCAAGGGAATAATCAGATTCGATGTTTGCGGAAAGCTCAGTCCGAGATACATTGGTCCTTTCGTGATTCTGCACCGTGTAAGAGAAGTAGCTTATCAATTGGCATTACCACCATCACAGGAAGGGGTGCATAATACATATCACAACTCAGAAGATATGTTAGGGATGAGAGTCACATATTGGATCACTTAGAACTAGAACTGTGACTAGACTTATCATATACTGAACAACCGATGGTTATATTGGATAGAAGTATCAAGATTCTGAAGAACAAGGCAATTCCATTAGTCTTAGTATCTTGGAATAGACAGCCCCTGAGAAGCTACTTGGTAACAGAAAGATATTATCCGTGAACGTCACCCTTAGCTATTTATATCATAGTTGATAAAATTCTCTATTCTTATCATTCTATGTTCGTCACCACCTTATCAAAATTTTGAGGATGAAATTTTTGTGTGGTGGGTAGATTGTAACACCCCGTCCCCAGAATACATACTCGATATATGTCCTGATTTTTTATTTGTATTATTTGATTTTTCTAGTATTTTTCCGGTACTGTTTTGAGTCCGTAACTTAGCTCAGGGATTTTCCCTCCTTACTTTCCTTTTTCTTTTTTCCTTTTCCTTTTTTTTTTTTTTTCCTTTCCTCCACTTTTTCTTTTCCCTCCTCTTTTCTTTTCCTTTTTTCCTTTCTGTTTCTTTTCTTTTCTCCTTCCATTAACTTCCACCATCTTCCACTATCTTCTACTATCTTCTCCACTAACTTTTTCTCCCCTTCTCATCGAAAACCGGCCACTCCCTCCCCAATTTCTCTCCTCTTCAAAATATTCCCCTTCTCTCTCTCTCTCTCTCTCTCTCTTACCTCAATCTCCCTCTCTCCCCCTAAAATCTCTCTCTCCTCCCTTTAATCTCTCTCTCTCCCCCTCTTTCCCCTACCGAACCGGAGGCCACCACCAACCTCCGGTGACCAGCGGTCATCTCCGGCACCACCTCTCCCAGCCGGTCACCTACTCCACCACCAACTTCTTCCATCTTCTCCTTATTCATCCCTTCCACAAACTCCATCACCACCTTCTTCTTCATCAAAATCACCGCCATCACCCCTCTCCACCATCAACTCCTATGCCTGATCTCCATATCGGCGGCTCTCCCTGACAGCGCCCCATCTCAGGCGCAATTCCCCACTTCAACCTCCCCCACTTTCCCTCTATCCTTCCACCTCCTCCAAACTCCACCAACACCAACACTACTTCCACAAACATCACCATCAAAATCTCCTCTTCCTTCTCCTCAACCTACAAACACCATAACTTCCACCATCTCCACCAAACTCCACCCACACCACTACCTACAACTCCACCACTTCCTCCTCCTTCATCACAACACCATCACCACCGCCATCACCAACCCCCTCACCTTCTCTATCCGCTTCACTGGGCCGACACCACCCCGGCCACCTCCTTGGCTGCGGCGCCACCCCCAGGCCAGCCAGCCTCTTGGCTGAGACCCCCTCTTTCCTCTCTTAACTTTTTTCTCCTCTCTTTCTCTCTCATCTCTCCATTTTGTCTCTCTTGAACGTGTATACGTGTTGTTTTACAGAGTTCACGGTGCGATCATCAAGTTCTTTATCCTAGGCGAGTGTTTTCCTCGCCTCGTCGAGCTTGCGTTGTATTTGGGCTTGTATTATATCTTGTACTGGAATTGTATTTGTATCTCTATGTAGAATACTTGTAATAGCATAGTTTAATACTTGTCCATGTATACTGCTTGTAATACAACTCTATTACTGTATTTGGCTGATCCTTTGTGGTCGTTAGCCTTCGAGCTCAGCCTTTGAGCTCTATTCAGCCTTCGAGCTTAACTTTTCTGCGTTTCTACCACTTAGCTAGCTATTCAATAGTCTTCGGAGTTATACATTCTGGGTTTTGCTAATAGCTCTATGATCAGTCACTAATATAAAATCATTTATTATCATATTTTCATATTTATTTCATAACAAACTCTGCTATTTAATCCTAGTTATAGACTAAATTTTTGCAGGTCTTTACTAATGAAGAAAGAGAGAAAATGAGCCCAAAAGCCCAGTTAAATTCAGATTAAATCAAAATCAAGGATTGGAACAGAAGATTTATAGGAATAAACGCAGATCAGTGCAAATCAGAGAAGATAACACCAAATAAAAATCGGTTAAATTCGGATTTTTATAAATCCATTTGGTTAGCTAAAGATCCATGAAGGTAGTGCTGAATTCAGAGCTCAAAACTGAAAATCCAATAGAAGATAAAAGCATATCAAAGATTAAAGGACCATGTCTCCCCGGATCTGGCCCAATGTCTAGATCTTGGTGGCAGAAACGCGGTCAAAGCTGCATTTTCGTGACTTATTAGCTTCAAATGGGGGAGCGCTTACTCCCTTATCTTCGTACGCTCCTCCCTCATCCAGTTCTCCTATAAATACCTGCATTTCAGAGGGCAAACGGGCACTACTCTGATAGAGAGGTAGGTTTAGATTTTTGTTTCTAGTTTAGCTTAGATTTTTCTTTTTTTTTAAATGTAATTTTATTATTTCTCTATAGCTTAGGTTAGAGAGAATTTCATGAGAGAAAGGGAAGAAGAATTGTATTTAGAGTGACATTAAATAATCTTCTTCAGATAGAGTTGTATTGAGAGTGACAGTCAATGTAATTTTTCTTTTTTCATTGTTACTCAATTTAGTAGATCGCTGTTTTTATGTTATTCCTTTTCTTGTTTTGCTTCACTCTACTCCGAGGTAAACCTTCATAAATGATCTAAGGAACGACAATCAAAAAAGAGGTAAGTATTTTTTAGTTTTTCTTTCTTTATGTATTGGTTTAGAAACACATCTAAACCAACTCTGTTTCTTACTCTTTTCATTTCTTTCTTCTAACTTAAAATGATTTCAAAAACATCCACCATTTTCTTCTTCTAACTTTTACTTTCTCTCGTAATTTAATTCAGATTTATTTTCTTTTATTTCAAAAGAAAGAAGAAATATTTTAACCGATTTAGGTAACTTAGAAAGACTTACCTAAATACTTCTATCGCGGTTCTCTTTGTGCATCACGACCCGCATAGCCACTTACTATACCGGTAGTATTAAGTAATCTTGCATGTTCCTATCTTTCAATTCTAAATTTTATATTCTCTGTGCAGGTTCAGCCTCGATCAAATTTTGGCACTGTTGATGGGGAGGGACAGTAAGTTTCTTTCTAAGTTTACTAACGGTTAATTTAACTTTTCTATTTTTTATGTGCTGGTGCTGATTTTAGGAAACAAACTACTACAGAATACATATAAGTAGCTTTGCACCTCTACTTTAGAAAGCAGAGCCCAGAAGATCTCGACTCTGCCGCGCAAACATGGAAAAAACTACATTTTCATGACAGTTTGAGTGGATTACTAATCCTGCTTTCTTGTAGGGTCATTGTATTTCAGTGTTTAAGCTTCTGCAACTCTTTATTTCTCTGTTTAACTTACCTAGCACACTGTTCTAACCTCAACAATAACTTGGTGATTGTAAATGCTAAAAAATATTTAGACTTTACATTCCAGGGCATTTATCTATTTAGTTACATTTTTTATTACTGTTGAAGAGTGTGATTGAAGTGAACCTGTGCACAAAAAATAGAAGTTTAGAAATAGATTGTAAGGTTGCTCAATGCTACTGCTATTGCAAGTGGCTATGCGGATCGTGATTCATAAGAAGGGACTTGCGATGAAAGCGTGTTGACAAGTTCTTTTCAAATTTACTAAAACTGATTAAGAGTTCTTCTTTGTTTTTGAAAAGAAAAGAGAAATAAAATCTATGTTTAGTTGGAAAAGAGTGAAAGATTGGAGAAGATGATGACTGTATAAAAGAAAAACTAAGTTAAACAAAGAGATAAAAAGAGTAAAGAAAGAAAAGATTGTTTTTCGAATTATTTTAAACTAAGTAATTAAAAGATAGAAAGAAGATTAAAAATACTTACCTCTTTTGGTCAATGACTTACCTTGGATCGTTGGCACGTTTACCTTGATTCGAAGGTGATTAGTGCATATCCTATAAAATCTAATTCAGTCTTTGTCTATATTACATCATCAAGACTACATCGAGCAAGTATGAAATGATATGAACATAAGGGAGGAATCCATCATCATGAGCTATCGGTGGCACTCGCAAAAGGCAAGAAATTCTGATGCTATGAGACTCACTTAGACTATCATCAAAACTAAAAGAAGAAAAGTAAACGAAGAAGAAGAAGAACACAAAAAATGTAACTTTTGATTAAATCAAGTAACAATGAAAGAAAAAAGAACACTTACACTAGCGTCACTCTCAGTACTGTCTTCACTCTCATTCTCTCATGAAACTCTTCTCTCCTCTAAGTTACATAAATAAAGTTAAAATATTACATTAAAAAAACAAAAATCCTAAACTAAACTAGAACAAAAACTAGCCTAAAATCTATCTCTGCTCTGTCGTGCCCCTTTGCCTTCTAAAGTGATGGCATTATAGGTTGAAATGAATAAGAAAGAGCATGCTTGGAGATGAGACCAAATCGCTGGCCCAACAGAAAAGATCTTCTGACAAGGTTGGAGACATGGACAAAATCGCTTGCCTAATAGAAAAGATCTTATGATAATATCTCTTTTCGATCTCTGGATTTTAACAATATCCCTTTGATTCTTCAAGCTAACCAAATTAATTCTTCTAAATCTGATTTTAACTGTATTTATTTGGCTTTATCTTCAGTTAATCAAATAGATCCAATTAATTCAAAATTTAACTGGCTTTTATTTGGTCTTATCTTCTCTCCCTTTATCTGCAAAATAAGACATTAAGATAAGGAATTAGTAGATAAATGTGGGGATATAATAAAAATAATGTAAAATAGTTGTATGATCACACCTCCATACCTATCTTTTGCTCGTCCTCGAGCTAAACAAGAAAACTAAACCTAAGAATTTATTAGACTATTTTCGCAGGTCACGCGACTGAGCATGTGCAATAATCTTTTAAACCTTTAAGTTTTCCTAGAAGAGGAGTTGTATTCTTTTGAGAGTTTTCAGTGAATTACACCTACAAAATTCACAAAGATAGAAAAACAAAGTGTTAGTATTTTGAAAATACATTTTGAAAGAGGGCAAACATATTTGAAGTATTCTTGTAAAAACTCAAGTAAACTATAAGTCTTAGGATTATCAAAACTTGGTCATTCATAAACCAAATCTCTATTCATAAACTTATTATTAATCAAGATAAGTATTAAAATTGTATTTCTCATCTAGTTTATTATTTTACCCTAAGTTATATGCAACTTTGTTACCGTGAATATTTTGACTAAAGGTTCTTCAACTTTAACTCTTACGCCTTATTATTTTTTACATTTTATGGCCGTAATATCCCTTAGTTCTATTAGGCTTTCTAATTTGTACATGTAGCGAGCTTTTAGCCAGTGACTCTTAAACCGGACGGTCTTAGGGCACCGGGTGATAAAACACCCAAAGGACTTAAAAACACGAGCAAACAAGGTTACAAAACTAAGGAGTTTATTTGTAATATGGACCATGTTTAGGCGTGAATATTTATACTTTATGAGGCACAAATACCTAGCTTAATCAGAGAATTTTAGTATATATATATTTTTTATAAGGCATAAAGATCTTTGTTTTTGAACCCTAAGTGTGTAAGTGTATAAAATATGTATATTTCATCAAGGTAAAAATCAAGACTAAATTACTTTTTAAATTTCTTCTAACCCTAGAAATTAAACAAATAATATTAGTTTGACCAAGTATAAGAAATCCTAATTATGATTTTTTTAAGTCTTAAAATTAACTTAATTTCTCACAAAAATAGGTCAAATTATTGTTTCCCTTTTCAAAAAGTTTTTAAAAGAAAAGAATTTTTTATACAAAAAGAAAGAAAACCTAACCTATGTTAGAACCCTCCCCCACACCTATCTCATGCATTATCCTTAATGTATGAATGAATGCATATATGTATGAAAAAGAAGTATGGAAGGGAAAAATATTATTTTAAGGTGGTGGCTCCAGTGGTGGTCAGATTAGGCCAAGCATTACTACCCATTCTAAATGATGAGGTAGTTCATGGAACCCACCTTTGATGACCTCTTTTCTATTTACATATTTACAATCCCCAACATGAATAAGATCATGCAGGATCCTAACGTTAAATTTATTCTGGTTATATGACCAATCTTGAAATATCATCATAGAGTTATTACGGTCTATACCTAGGTCCAACAATAGAATGTGATTCGATGAAATAGTTGACTTGGGCTCAAGAATGAAAGGAACGGACAACACTGACTTGGATATATGACTCAAATCAAGTTTAGATTCAAGAGTCAGTTTCTCTTCAAGAGTTGAGTCCAAATCAAAAAATTGAGATTCACATTCTTTTTCCAACAATATAATGTGACTAAAATAGGTGATCCATGTTCTAAATTTATAGGTACAGAAATTAGTGTTGGCTAGGGATTTGGGTCCAAATCAGGTAAGGATACTGGAGTCAACAATGATACGAAATTTGGAACTGAATCACAAAATTGAAGATTAAGTTCGAATTCATGTTCAAGTTCAATTTCATTGCAATGGAAACTTTCCAATTTTTCAATGGTTTGGTATTGGTCAAGTTCAAAATGGTGTGATGAAATTAAATCTTGTTTGAAGTTTCCACGATACCATGATACTTGGTCCTTATCAATGTGGCTAGGGAAATTTGGAATAGTCAACATTTGGGTAGGGAGAGTTTTCTCATTTCTATACATGTTTTACAATTGACTAATTCTTTCTTGTAGCTTATCGCTAGACTGGATAAAAGAATTTTGGCCTTGAATCATATATTCCATACTATTTTTAAAATCACATGGTTCTTCTTGTTGTGATGGGACTTGAAAATTAAAGTAAGGGTCTTGGATTTGGAAATTTTGTGGGATACTTGATTCTATTAAGTTTCGAGATTGCAAGTACTCAAATACAGCTTTCTATACGGCTTTCTCACTCCTTTTAATGTCAAATCCTTCTTCTATAGGTTGATCAAAAAGAGGAGTATATGAAGATGATTGTTGGAAAGGTAGTTGATAATATGACTCGAGGGCGTTGTTAAAAATCACCTAGAGGGAGTGAATAGGTAATGGCTATACTTAATGGCAAATAATGCGGAATTAATATTAACTTGCTAGCAACCTAGCAATATGCAAAACAATTAGATAAAACTTGCAATAGAGTAAGCAATAAGAGTGAAAGTAAAGAGAGAGTAGAGTTTTGAGAGATAGTAAGCAATCGCAAACACAATGATATATTTTGAGGTTCGAGTCACTGCTCTACGTCTCTGCCTTCAACACTTGAAGGATTTCTACTATGATCGATCCCACTGGATCGTCAACCGGTTACAAGTTCTCAATAGAACTCTTCAGATACACTTGTCCTCTCTCACGGTGCCGCAACACCAACTTGGAGCTCACTAGCTCGCTCGAGGCCGTAACCTATACAACTTCTTCATCGAAGGAAACCAGTGATCAACTCTTGACCCCAAAATAGCTCACAAGCACAACCCTATATAGATTTTGATGGAATTATATTTGGGATATGGAGTTATATTTGAGAGTGTTTACTTTTTGGAGTGTCTACTTTTGATTTTCTGTATTTTTGGTTTTATGTTTTGAGGTTGGCATGAATCTCTGTGCATGTATGGACATATTTCTGTTATGGTATATATCTCATTGTGTTTATATATGCATAGTATATGTGGTATATGTGCTTTGTTTACTGTTTCCTTTATCACCCACCCATCTACCACTTGTAATTCGAGGTTGGAGGTAACTCAGACGGTTGGAGGGTAACCTTTTGCGCATACACTCTTATAACTCCGTATCCTTGTTATGTATAAATGGTTAAGAGCCAAATTGTCATATACTATATATGAATTATATATGCTTTTATTGTGCATTTAGCTCTTTTATGTCATATTCTTATATCTGCATGTGTTTAGAGGGAGCTTCACTTGAAGTCTCTTCCCAAAATATTTATAATAACTCCATATGTTTTGTCATCATCAAAAAGGGGAAGATTGTTGGCCCAAAGGCCATTAGCCCTAGTTTTGATGATAACAGCCATATGTAGTTATGTATTAACAAGATTGTTTAATTAAGTTTTAGGTAAAATTATATGTTGCATTTCGGCTCCATCACAAGACTCACACATTTGGAAGCCAAGAAGATTTAGATCCCAGAGCCTAGCACATTAGAAGAGCTCAAGGATCAAGCGATATTCAGAAGACTATTTCAAGATTTATATTTTTACTTTCTCTATTTTAGATAGGATTTATAGTCGTTTTTTAAAATCAAGATGAGGAAGTGAAACTCTTTGGGATTGTGTAGTGAAAATAGCTAGTAGAGAAGTAGAGGAAAGGTTCAAGCTAAAAATAAGAACTTTTGAAATCTTTGGCTCAAAGAGAAATCTTTTGTAAAGAGGCTAAAACTTGTAAAACTTTGATCTAAAGCTTAAAAATCTTGTTATTGAGTTGTTTCATAGTCCACTATTTATAGGGGATGAAAATAAGGGTAGAAAACACAATAGAGCCGTTGGGACAAGACCCAAAAAAGACAAATTAGAAACTAGCTGTTGGGAGCCAACTCAGCAGAAAATTCTGTTGTTGGTCGACCGGGAGGTCGACCGCCAACAGTCGGATTTCTGATCGTTGGAAAAAGCGATCGACCGTCCGGTCGATCGTAGTTCCGAACCAGAGAGTGAAAACTTTCTATCAGCTGACTGGGCGGTCGAATGGACCCAACAGAGAGCAATGCTCGTGTAGACAGTCAACTGCACGGTAGACCGAAGTGCATGCTTGTACTTTGGTGCATATCGGTCGACCGCTCAGTCGACCGACAGAGCAATTTGCTCTGCCAACGGTCAACATCCTGGTCGACTGGCAGTGGGCCAAAATCTTGATTTGGATATATTTGCAAAATCAATCTTTTTCCAATGAAAATTCTTTTGATATATAAATACAAAGTAGAGTTCTAGGGTCTTGAAGAACTAGGGTGTGATCATGGATCAACACCAAATAAATTAGAACCATATTTTAACAAAATTCTTTTCTAAAATAAAAATCAGTTTTTTCAAAACTTGTTTTTCTGAAACTTAATTTTTCGAAACTTTGTTTTTCTGAAACTTGATAAGGAAAATGGTAAGAAGCCTAGTTGTAAACTTTTGTTTGAAAAACACAAAGGAATATGAAGTGTGTGTGAGCGTCATTCCTAAAAGCTATCAACCTCTATCATCTTGGTTTTAACAAACAACTATAAATTCAATCTAAAATAGAGAAACTAAAAATACAAATCTTGAAATAGTCTTCTGAATATTGCTTGATCCTTGAGCTCTTCTAATGTGCTGGCTCTGGGATCTAAATCTTCTTGGCTTCCAAATGTGTGAGTCTTGTGATGGAGCCGAAATGTAACATATAATTTTACCTGAAACTTAATTAAACAATCTTATTAATACATAACTACATATGGTTTGTTATCATCAAAACTAAGGTTAATGCCTTTGGGCCAACAGTTGTATCCACATTGACTCGGTGAAGAGTGGTGATGATTATTTCAATCTTATTCATAATACTAGAGTTGGGATATATACTGATTCGGATAAAACCAATTCAACATACTTGGCTGACTAAAGTTATGAAATGCTGGGGGTTTGTTCTCCGAAAAAGAGGTCGGGGTGTAATATAAATTACTATTAAACTTGAAAGAATTGTTGTATCCATTTCATAGAAATTGACAAAAAAATAAACAAATAAACAACAAAGGAAAGAAAAATCTAGCCTATGTTAGAGTAGACCTTAGACCTAAACGACTCCTACGTGTTAGACTATCTATGGGAGGCATATTGCAGCAATCTGACCATAAATTAATCGTCTAAGTAGGGAAAAGAACAGTGGAAGGTAATCGTATCTGAGCAACAGGCCTAATTATCCCAAACCACTGTTCTTCGAGATTTCGCCTTTCAATCCCCAACCTTTGACGCCGATTTGTTTAGAGTCAAACTCTAACAACTTTCCCCTTATGTTAATCTCTTAAATGGGTCCAAGATGTCCCTAGGGCCAACGTCTACTTAGTTTTAGTTAGGTTGGGTTAGTGAGCGAGGAGATGCTTTTCGAGCTAAGAGAGGGTAATCACTTTCCCATCTTATCTTATTTAAGGATATGCCCCTAATCATTTTCGTACGCGTGTGGAGATATTTAGCAAAAAGTAACACTCAAATGATCAAACAAGAATATTTCATATACTAAATGTTATGCGCACATACCTTAGCTCTAGCACTCTTCAAGAGTAAAAAAATGTAACGAATTAAACAAGTGCCTAATATGCAGTATCTAACCATTTTTTAGCATTTACAAACACAGGTTACTGTTGAATTTAAAAATAGAGTGTAGTATTAAACAACAGGCAAGAATATTAGTCTCAGATCCTGTATTTTGCAATGAATAATCCTTGCAAAAAATATCAATCAGTACTCCTACAGAATAGTCGCGCAAACGCGACTTTTGTCGTGCTTTGTGGCAGTTCTATATTTCCCTGTGCTCTGCTTTCTAGAACAGAGACACATGCTAGAAATGGTCCTTCTAAAACTGCTATTTTCCTGAAATTCAAACCTGCACATGAAAACAAAGAAGAAAGAGGTTATCTAATTAAGTAAATTAAAAAGATTACTTACTGTCTCTTCTCTGACAATGGCGCCAAAATTTGATTGAAGGGAACATGTGCACAGAAAAGTAAAAGTTTAGAAATAGATTGAAAGATTGCTTAATACTACCACTATAGCAAGTGGCTATACGGGTCGTGATGCACAAGGAGAGACTTATGATGGAAGCGTGTTGATAAGTTCTTTTCAAATTTACTAAAACTGGTTAAGAGTTCTTCTTTGTTTTTATAAAGAAAAGAGAAATGAAATCTATGTTAAGTTGGGAAAGAGTGAAATATTGGAGAAGATGATGATTGTGTAAAAGGAAAACTAAGTTAAACAAAGAGATAAAAAGAGTAAAGAAAGAAAAGATTGTTTTTCAAAGTGTTTTAAACAAAGTAATTAAAAGAAAGAAAGAAGACTAAAAATACTTACCTTTTTTAGCCAATGACTTACCTTGGATCATTGGCACATTTACCTTGATTCAGAGGTGATCCGTACATAACCCATAAGATCAAATTCAGTTCTCGTCCACATTACATCATCAAGACTGTATCGAGCAAGTATGAAATGATATAAACATAAGAGAGGAATCATCGTCATGAGCTATCTGTGACACTCGCAAAGGCAAAACAATTCTGATGCTTTGAGACTCACTTGAATTATCATAAAAACCAAAAGAGAAAGAGTAAACGAAGAAGAAAAAACACAAAAAATGTAATTTTTGATTAAGTCAAGTTACAATGATAGAAAAGGAGAACACTTATACTGGTGTCAGTCTTCACTCTCATTCTCTCATGAAGCTTTTCTCACCTCTAAGTTACATAAAAAAAGATAAAAAATTACATTAAAAGAAAAATAAAAATTTAAACTAAACTAAAATAAAACTGGTCTGAAATCTATCTCTGCTCAGTCGTGCCCCTTTGCCTTCTGAAGTGATAGTATTTATAGGTTGAAATGGATAAGGGAGAGCGTATTTGGAGATGAGACCATATCGCTTGCCCAACAGAAAAGATCTTCTGATAAGGTTGGAGATATGGATAAAATCGCTTGCCCAACAGAAAAGATCTTCTGATAATATCTCTTTTAAATCTCTGAATTTTAACAATATCCATCTTTAATCGATTGCCCTACAAACTATCTCCTCACTCACTAACCCAGTCTAACATAAAATTGAGTAGAAGTTAGCCCTAGGGATATCTCGGGCTCATTAGGAGACTGAACAAAGGAGAAAGTTGTTAGAGTTTGGCTCAAGTCAAATCGGTGTCAAAGGTTGGGGATTGAGAAACGAAATCTCGAAGAACAGTGGTCTGGCATAATTATGCCCGTTATTCAGGGATGGATACCTCCCACTGATCTTGTCCCTATCTGACCAGATTAACTTGTGGTCTTGGACAGTTTAACCAGTTAGGAATCGTCTAGATCTAAGGTCTACCCTAATTTAGGCTAAATTTTTTCTTTTGTTTGATTATTTGTTTATGTATTTTTGTTTGTTTTTTGTTTGTGTGAAATGGATTATAATAATAATTTTTCCAATTGAATGGTAATCCATATTACACCCTACCTCTTTTTCGAATAACACCAACTCGATATTTTATAACTTTAACTAATCAAGTATGCCAGATTGATTTTATCCGAATCAATATATACCTCAGTCCCAATATTATGAATAAGACTGGAATAATTATCATCTTCACTTTTCACCGAGTCAGTGAGGATACAACTCCCCCGAGTCATATGGTTAACCACCTTACAAACATTCAGTTTCATATACTACTCATCTAGAACAACCGATAGAGGAAAATCTGATTATTGTAAGATTCTAGAAGTCTTGCATAAGTTTGGGTGACGTGTTCAAAACATGAAAGGTTCACAATCCCATCAAAAATTTCAAATTCAAGTTCCTTACTCCATTTTTAAAGTCCTACCACAACAACAAGAAGAATAGATTAATTGAGAAGATAGAATGAAACCCTTAGTTTAGTGCCAAAATGATTTCATCCAATCAACTTTTGGTTGTACCCAATCTATCGTTCTGTTAGAAGTAACAATGAGTCATTTGGTCAACACAATTAAAAATAGGAATGAGAAAACTCTACCTAACACATTATTGACCATTCTCGATTTCCCAACCATATTGATAGGAACCAAGAATCATGGTGTTTTAGAAATAACTTTAACCAAGATTCAATCCACTTCAACATATTGAACTTGACCAATCCTATACCTGGGACAAATTGGCAAGTTTCACTTCAAGAAAATTAAACTTGATTTTGAATGTGATCCCGATCCCCAACTTTGTGATTCAGTTCTAATTTTTGAATCTATGTTGACTCCGGTATCCTTATCCGATCTGAAATTCTCGAGCCAACTCTGATTCCTGTGCCTATAGAGCTTGAAATTGAACCACAGATTTTGGAAAGTCTCATTTCATTTATTGGAAAAAAATGTGAATTTAAATTCTTTAATTTGGACGCAACTTTTAAACCAAATCCGACTCTCGAACTTAAACTTGATTTTTCTTTGTCAATATTGGTTCCCGAACCTTTCATTCTTGAGCTCAAGTCAACCATTTCACCAAGTCACATTCTATTATTGGAGCATGGAATATGAAATCACCTAGAGGGGGAATTTGAATAGGTGATAATGCTAATCCATGCACAAATTTAAAATGTTATGATGCAACGATCACCCGAAACAAGACTAGAAGTCGAATACCCCGTGAACGGCTCTGAACTCCTTCCTCGTGATTCCTCTAGATAAGAGTTTAAGGTGCGTAATGCAATCTTATTGTGTGAGTATTGATCGACAATATAGCAATGATTATGAAGCAAGTAAATGTAGCAATGAATATAGAGCATGTAATGAAGCAACGAATATAAAGCAAGTAAACCAATCACAAACACAGAGATTTGTTCCAAGATTCGAGCACCCAGCTCTACGTCCCCGCCTTCACACAGAAGGATTTCCAACTGCTATAACTTTCACAAAGACTTACAACCACACCGGAGTACCCAACTCCTCAATCACACTCCTCTAGTCCAGAGGTAGTGGAGTCACAAATACAAGAATCTCTTGGTGATCAAAAAATCACAAACCCTCTTTTGAAAAACCTTTTCCCTTACAAAACCCTATAGAACAATGTGTAGGATTGAAGCTCAAGTTTTGTAAGTGAAAAAGAAATTGAAATTGAAGAGAGTTTAGAACCAAAAACTTCAGTAAAGAGAGATAATTTTGAGCACAAAAACAGAGAACAAAAACTTCTTTTGAAAGCTTTTAAACTTGAATTCTTTTGCAAAATGATTGTTGTAAATACTTCAACCTAATCATCCCTATTTATAGGATAAGGGTAGGGATTAAAGAGTAAACTAATATAATAAGTAATTAGGAAGTATTTGACCCAAAAGCCAGCCCTAAACTCGTTTAGAGACAAAACACACGTTTTAAAACGTGTTAAAACAACTAGCCGTTAAGGCTGAAATCAAGCCACGGTCGACCGGGTTTTCAAAAAATTTAGCCGTTGTCAGCCCACGGTCGACCGAAACAAACAGAGAGTAGAGGACTTTCAGTCGACCGAAGGTCGGTCGACCGAAATGGGGTCCGGTCGACCGCCCCGTCGACCGGGAGACGTACACATGCACGCACCCAAACGGTCAGAAACCCGGTCGACCGGTCGGTCGACAGTTCTGATGTAACGCCCCGATCCCGGCGATACGGGACGTCACTGCAACGTATATACGTAAGTCCGAATTACCTTCCCGTATATACGCTAAGCATCAGTACAGACAAGAATCAGAGTACGGAAGCATAGGGTGCATTATACATTCCAACACATATATATACAATCACAGAGTTATCACCAGAGGTGATGAATATTACAATAATAATACATCACAGATATGCGCAAATGCGAGAATACAAAAGATATACATATATGAACAGTATAAAAGGGTGTCCACATACTTGTATACAAGGAATGTACAAGTGTGAATAAAAAGGGCACTCACGAGTTTAAAAAGGAAACTCGAGAGACTCACAGAGGGCCTGGAAGGATGAAGCTCTGGATGATCTGCGGGGATCCACGCTACCGCTGCGCTACTCTGATCACACGCTCCCAGCTCCAAGATCTGGACGTGAGAATCCAGGGGAGTCAAATGATACTCCCCAGGCGAATGTAGAAGCAAAACCAAGTGGTGAAGCAGGGTGAGCACAATAATGCATATATCAAGTGGGAATACTCAGGAGGCAGATAGGATAGAGCAGGTAAGAATAGATATGGCATGATAATCATAAAACAGGAAATCAGAATAAAACCAAGGACGAGCTACAAGGTAGTCATATCATAATACTCATAAAACATGAAATCTGATATAAAGTCCGGGAAAAGCAAATACGGTAAGGCACATCACAGATTCATAGCCGTTTAAGTTGCAGGCTTTGGTATGCGTCCCATTCCACATACTCTACTTACAACTTAAAGAGCCAGTTATTATGACACTTTATTATTACTCATCTTGCCCATATATCTCGGTATGTGTCTCGGTGTACGGCCAACTCACATACATCCATATATAAGCAAGTCGAGGTTGTTATTGGAAACAGCGGGGGTATCAACGAACTATGTTTACAGTGGGTCCCGTACATACCCGGGACCACGGCCACAGGATTGTTCCGTTGCATGGAAACGGAAGCCAGCCGCAAGGCTCAACAGGAGGGACTTATGTATGCCCTATAATAACAGGAATAAGGGAGCCAGCTCTCCCCTCGGTCCCCTGGAGTACCACAGGTCAGACCGGATATAAAGTGCACAACCTAATGCCACTGTAAACACGAACACATATCGATATCCGCATGTTTCCCCCGACCCAATACAAGTTGGTCCATTTTAAGATTCAATAGTTTAATTATCACTTTACGGGAATAATCAGGAATTAGGCATGATCAGGAAATTAGGAGTACATAAGTACTATATAGTCAGGTCACTGCATGTAAAGCAGGAATACAATATACAGGTCACTGATCATGATACAGGATAATAAGTCAAGTTCCCGTAAAGATGACAATCACAAGTCAAGTTATCATGCTGGGTGTAAGGTGATAGCATGATAGGATGTGATAATGAATAAGCAACCAAACATATAAGAGATTGATAATAGTCTGGGTAAGTCAGGTCATAACCAGAGGGTCTAGCCAAATAGTAGTAGGTCAGGTGGTCAGGTGATAACACACTAGATGGTCAGGTGATATACATGTGTTAAAAGGAAGCATGCAACTAACAAGTATGAAATCATAGCATGGCAACCATAGCAGAAACTCAGAAGTCAACGACCACGAAGGGTCGGCCACGCATAGCATAAAGCAATAAAAGATATAAAGCATGAAATACAATACATGAATACTAGAGCGAAAATACTATCATAATCAATGGAATGAGAAGCAAGAGGGTAGCGAGTGAGAACACTCGCCTGAGTCACCAATAAATGCCGAAAGGTCCGAAATCCATTGAACTCGGAATGCGCCATAACCTGTGATATAAATATGTAGAGAGAAGAGGAGAGAGAGAGAATAGAAGACGATGTTTGTCAAGTGACAAGTCAAGAGATACCTATATGTGATGTAAGTCTAGAGGGTAAGGTTCAGTTTCAAGAAAGGAATCAATTAAGACAGATATCCAAAGTTAGTCGACTAGGGTGGAATAGTAGTCGACTAATAGTGGAGTTAGTCGACTAGGAAAATGGGGTAGTCGACTAATACTGTGTAACAGAGAGTTGGGTTTGGTTTCAGGGAATAGTTAGTCGACTGGAGTAAAATAGGTAGTCGACTAACAGATACTCTAAGTCGACTAATAGTATGGTCAAGTCGACTAGAACTGAGATACAGAAGGTTGGGTTTTGATTCAGGAGTCGACTAGGGAGAAGGGTTAGTCGACTAGGGGGTTCAAGTCGACTAGGGTTTGTGATAAGTCGACTGGGGCCGAATTTGGTAGTCGACTAATGAAGTCGCATCTTCAGTAATAAGGTCGCAGTTCAAATGAGTTAGTCGACTAGGGTCAAGGGTGTAGTCGACTAAGGGTCTCTAGTCGACTGGGAACTAAGGTAAGTCGACTAATACTGTGATTCCTAGAGTTGTGTTTCTCAGGACAGAACGGATTAGTCGACTAATGGCTAGGTCAAGTCGACTAATCATGGGGAAACAACAAACAGAACAGATTTCCTAGGGTTTTGGCTTGATGACTAAATAATCAAGAATTGAAGACATAATTGCACACGATATGGAAACATGAATATACAAAGAATTAGACAAGTCTTGGTGAGTAGGAATACTCACATAGATCGGTGATTGGAAGCTCTACGTGTTCGGAAGGATCGAGGTTGACAATATCGCCAAATGGATCCACGGCGACACGATCGACGAAGGAAGCTACGGTCCAAATTCAAAGGAGGGTTGTGGTGGTGGTTTTGGTGAAGAGAGAGAGAGAGAGAGAGAGTAGGAGAGAGAAAGAGAGGAGAGAGAAACAGGAGAGAGAGAAAGAGAGTTCAGGAGAGAGAGAAGGAACCAGGGAGAGAGAGAGAGAAAGAAGGGGGGCCCCCCCCCCGCACCCACACAGTGCCCCCCCCTTTGGGGGCACTCGGCCCTGGCCGCCGGCCAGGCGGCGGCGCCGGGCGGCGCTGGCCGCCGGCGGAGGAAGAGGGGGCGGCTGCCCCCTCAACAGAGAAGGGAGGGGGCTGTTGCCCCCCTCCAGCAGAGCAGAGAGGAGAGAGAGGGGGCTGTCGCCCCCTCCTCAGCCCCGCACAGGGGCCCAGGCGGGCCCCTCGGCCGCCCACGGCCGCCGGCAGGGCGCCGGCGGCGCCCGGACTGGGGTGGCGCCGGCCACCCCAACGAGAAGAAGGAGGGGGCTGCTGCCCCCTCCACAACCGCGCACAGGGGGCCTCAGGCCCCCTGGTCGCGCCCAAGGCCGCCGGCCTTGCGCCGGCGGCGGTCTGCCCTCGCCGGGGCAGCGCCGGAGGAGGGAGGCGAGGCCGGCGAAGGTGGAGATGGCCGGATCTCGCGGAAGAGGAGAGAGAGAGACGGGGGAAATTGAGGAGTGGAGAAGAAGGAGGAGGAGATAGAGAGAGAGAGGATTGAGGGAGAGATTGAGAGGTGAAGGGAGAGAGGGAGAGAATTTGGGGGAAGAAGAAGGAAGAGGAGGAGGTGCGGCTGTCGTTGGCGCCAGGGAGAAGAAGGAGAAAAGAAAAGAAAAAAGAAAAGAAAAAGAAAAAGGGAAAAGATAAAGGGAAGGAAGAAAGAAAAATAAAGAAAAGAAAAAGAAAAGAAAAAGAAAAGGAGAAAGGATTGATGGGAGATGGTGAGGTGGAGATATTTGTTGATGAGGTGGAGAAAGTGGAAGTGTGTGGAAGTTGGTGGAAAAAAGGAAGGAAAAGAAAGGAAAAGAAAGAAAGAAAGATTAAAAAAATAATAATATAATAATAAGGTCGAAAATCGATTGTCTCCGAAAAATCCCCAAAAATACCCGGAGGTAGAAAACGTCATCCTGATGAATATATAAAATCGGTTTTCAGAAATAAAATCTCATTTTCAAATTAAAAAATCCGGAAGTCAACCGCCGATACCGGTCTACACCGGGTCGGCCGGATTTTGATAAATTCCGAAAAATCCCAGAAAATGCATTAAAGAATAAAATATGGTTTTAAGAAGTAAAGTGAAAGCGGAATTCAGAAATTCAATTCCGATTGTAAACTAAAAATCCTGGAATCAGTTAACTACCGACTCCGAAGGAATTTTCATAAAATCATAAAATCCTCAGAAAAAGAATGTAGGTAGAAAATATAATTCTAAGAAATAAAGTCTAAAGGACCATCATGAAATTTCTAGCTGTTTGTGAAATAAAAATACTGGAATCGGTTATCTACCGACTCCGGTGGAATATCCATAAATTCGTAAAATCCTCAGAAAAAGTATTTAGATAAGAAATGTGATTCTAAGAAATAATACCTAAAGGACCTTCTAGAAATTCCAAGTGGTTTGTGAATTAAAAATCCGGGAATCGGTCAGCGGCACTGGCCGACACCGTTTTGAAGAAATTCATTTTAATTCCAGAAAAATCTAGAAAATCATAGAAAATATATAATAATGGAAAATGATATTTAAAACTAAAATCGGTTAAATCGGAATAGTAAAAAGACCAAATCGAGTAATATTCTAGGATCGGGCCTTCGGTTCAGACTAGGGCTGACTCCGAATCCACGAATCCAAATCCAAGACAAAACAGTCATAAAAGGAATTCATAATACAGAATAAATACAGGAAACAAATCGAAAAAATACGACCGAAAATCTGAATACGCAACTAAGTACGTATTCCGGGAACGGGGTATTACAATCCACCCACCTTACAAAAATTGCGTCCTCGCAATTTCGTTAAGGGTAAATTGAATACAAAGGGGACAAAGGCTGGAATTTATACTAATTAAGATATGAAGCACTAAAGGTAGGGCTCTCAAGTCAACTGAATAATAATCGTACTCTGCATTTCCGGCTGATGATGTCGTGGCTGTGTAATAAATCTTTAGAATAATGCTGAATAATACTGATGATGTCGTGGCTGTGAAATAAATGAATACTGATGATGTCGTGGCTGTGTAATAAAGAAAACCCCGAAAATCCTGAGCATAATAAAGAAGACCGATAATTAAGAATCCCGACTGCTGTTCTCTGAAAGATAGCCAGATCAAGATCGATCTGGAGAATACCAAGCTTCATAGAATTGGCCGAAGAGATCACATAATAGCTTCATTCTGAACCAGCCACTACCTCTCTAGTCTAGTCATATCTTAAGATAGTATAAGGCTTCATAAACCAAAACATAAAACCAAAACGGGGAAAGGATAGGAGAGATCAGGAATCCAAGGAAAAGATAGTCAAGGAGGGATTTGAAATCAAAGGAAAGATAGTCAAGAAATAGATAACTCTGCACTTGCAGTTGGAATGTATAACCAAGATTCATGTATTCCAGTTGCAAATCTCTTTACCATTGATTTGCCTTCTGGACGTACTGAGGAAGTTAGAGCCTAAGCTCTGATACCAACCTGTAACGCCCCGATCCCGGCGATACGGGGACGTCACTGCAACGTATATACGTAAGTCCGAATTACCTTCCCGTATATACGCTAAGCATCAGTACAGATAAGAATCAGAGTACGGAAGCATAGGGTGCATTATACATTCCAACACATATATATACAATCACAGAGTTATCACCAGAGGTGATGAATATTACAATAATAATGCATCACAGATATGCGCAAATGAGAGAATACAAAAGATATACATATATGAACAGTATAAAAGGGTGTCCACATACATGTATACAAGGAATGTACAAGTGTGAATAGAAAAAGGGCACTCACGAGTTTAAAAAGGAAAACTCGAGAGACTCACAGAGGGCCTGGAAGGATGAAGCTCTGGATGATCTGCGGGGATCCACGCTACCGCTGCGCTACTCTGATCACACGCTCCCAGCTCCAAGATCTGGACGTGAGAATCCAGGGGAGTCAAATGATACTCCCCAGGCGAATGTAGAAGCAAAACCAAGTGGTGAAGCAGGGTGAGCACAATAATGCATATATCAAGTGGGAATACTCAGGAGGCAGATAGGATAGAGCAGGTAAGAATAGATATGGCATGATAATCATAAAACAGGAAATCAGAATAAAACCAAGGACGAGCTACAAGGTAGTCATATCATAATACTCATAAAACATGAAATCCGATATAAAGTCCGGGAAAAGCAAATACGGTAAGGCACATCACAGATTCATAGCCGTTTAAGTTGCAGGCTTTGGTATGCGTCCCATTCCACATACCTCTACTTACAACTTAAAGAGCCAGTTATTATGACACTTTATTATTACTCGTCTTGCCCATATATCTCGGTATGTGTCTCGGTGTACGGCCAACTCACATACATCCATATATAAGCAAGTCGAGGTTGTTATTGGAAACAGCGGGGGTATCAACGAACTATGTTTACAGTGGGTCCCGTACATACCCGGGACCACGGCCACAGGATTGTTCCGTTGCATGGAAACGGAAGCCAGCCGCAAGGCTCAACAGGAGGGACTTATGTATGCCCTATAATAACAGGAATAAGGGAGCCAGCTCTCCCCTCGGTCCCCTGGAGTACCACAGGTCAGACCGGATATAAAGTGCACAACCTAATGCCACTGTAAACACGAACACATATCGATATCCGCATGTTTCCCCCGACCCAATACAAGTTGGTCCATTTTAAGATTCAATAGTTTAATTATCACTTTACGGGAATAATCAGGAATTAGGCATGATCAGGAAATTAGGAGTACATAAGTACTATATAGTCAGGTCACTGCATGTAAAGCAGGAATACAATATACAGGTCACTGATCATGATACAGGATAATAAGTCAAGTTCCCGTAAAGATGACAATCACAAGTCAAGTTATCATGCTGGGTGTAAGGTGATAGCATGATAGGATGGTGATAATGAATAAGCAACCAAACATATAAGAGATTGATAATAGTCTGGGTAAGTCAGGTCATAACCAGAGGGTCTAGCCAAATAGTAGTAGGTCAGGTGGTCAGGTGATAACACACTAGATGGTCAGGTGATATACATGTGTTAAAGGAAGCATGCAACTAACAAGTATGAAATCATAGCATGGCAACCATAGCAGAAACTCAGAAGTCAACGACCACGAAGGGTCGGCCACGCATAGCATAAAGCAATAAAAGATATAAAGCATGAAATACAATACATGAATACTAGAGCGAAAATACTATCATAATCAATGGAATGAGAAGCAAGAGGGTAGCGAGTGAGAACACTCGCCTGAGTCACCAATAAATGCCGAAAGGTCCGAAATCCATTGAACTCGGAATGCGCCATAACCTGTGATATAAATATGTAGAGAGAAGAGGAGAGAGAGAGAATAGAAGACGATGTTGTCAAGTGACAAGTCAAGAGATACCTATATGTGATGTAAGTCTAGAGGGTAAGGTTCAGTTTCAAGAAAGGAATCAATTAAGACAGATATCCAAAGTTAGTCGACTAGGGTGGAATAGTAGTCGACTAATAGTGGAGTTAGTCGACTAGGAAAATGGGGTAGTCGACTAATACTGTGTAACAGAGAGTTGGGTTTGGTTTCAGGGAATAGTTAGTCGACTGGAGTAAAATAGGTAGTCGACTAACAGATACTCTAAGTCGACTAATAGTATGGTCAAGTCGACTAGAACTGAGATACAGAAGGTTGGGTTTTGATTCAGGAGTCGACTAGGGAGAAGGGTTAGTCGACTAGGGGTTCAAGTCGACTAGGGTTTGTGATAAGTCGACTGGGGCCGAATTTGGTAGTCGACTAATGAAGTCGCATCTTCAGTAATAAGGTCGCAGTTCAAATGAGTTAGTCGACTAGGGTCAAGGGTGTAGTCGACTAAGGGTCTCTAGTCGACTGGGAACTAAGGTAAGTCGACTAATACTGTGATTCCTAGAGTTGTGTTTCTCAGGACAGAACGGATTAGTCGACTAATGGCTAGGTCAAGTCGACTAATCATGGGGAAACAACAAACAGAACAGATTTCCTAGGGTTTTGGCTTGATGACTAAATAATCAAGAATTGAAGACATAATTGCACACGATATGGAAACATGAATATACAAAGAATTAGACAAGTCTTGGTGAGTAGGAATACTCACATAGATCGGTGATTGGAAGCTCTACGTGTTCGGAAGGATCGAGGTTGACAATATCGCCAAATGGATCCACGGCGACACGATCGACGAAGGAAGCTACGGTCCAAATTCAAAGGAGGGTTGTGGTGGTGGTTTTGGTGAAGAGAGAGAGAGAGAGAGAGTAGGAGAGAGAAAGAGAGGAGAGAGAAACAGGAGAGAGAGAAAGAGAGTTCAGGAGAGAGAGAAGGAACCAGGGAGAGAGAGAGAGAAAGAAGGGGGGCCCCCCCCCCGCACCCACACAGTGCCCCCCCCTTTGGGGGCACTCGGCCCTGGCCGCCGGCCAGGCGGCGGCGCCGGGCGGCGCTGGCCGCCGGCGGAGGAAGAGGGGGCGGCTGCCCCCTCAACAGAGAAGGGAGGGGGCTGTTGCCCCCCTCCAGCAGAGCAGAGAGGAGAGAGAGGGGGCTGTCGCCCCCTCCTCAGCCCCGCACAGGGGCCCAGGCGGGCCCCTCGGCCGCCCACGGCCGCCGGCAGGGCGCCGGCGGCGCCCGGACTGGGGTGGCGCCGGCCACCCCAACGAGAAGAAGGAGGGGGCTGCTGCCCCCTCCACAACCGCGCACAGGGGGCCTCAGGCCCCCTGGTCGCGCCCAAGGCCGCCGGCCTTGCGCCGGCGGCGGTCTGCCCTCGCCGGGGCAGCGCCGGAGGAGGGAGGCGAGGCCGGCGAAGGTGGAGATGGCCGGATCTCGCGGGAAGAGGAGAGAGAGAGACGGGGGAAATTGAGGAGTGGAGAAGAAGGAGGAGGAGATAGAGAGAGAGAGGATTGAGGGAGAGATTGAGAGGTGAAGGGAGAGAGGGAGAGAATTTGGGGAAGAAGAAGGAAGAGGAGGAGGTGCGGCTGTCGTTGGCGCCAGGGAGAAGAAGGAGAAAAAGAAAAGAAAAAAGAAAAGAAAAAGAAAAAAGGGAAAAGATAAAGGGAAGGAAGAAAGAAAATAAAGAAAAAGAAAAAGAAAAGAAAAAGAAAAGGAGAAAGGATTGATGGGAGATGGTGAGGTGGAGATATTTGTTGATGAGGTGGAGAAAGTGGAAGTGTGTGGAAGTTGGTGGAAAAAAGGAAGGAAAAGAAAGGAAAAGAAAGAAAGAAAGATTAAAAAAATAATAATATAATAATAAGGTCGAAAAATCGATTGTCTCCGAAAAATCCCCAAAAATACCCGAGGTAGAAAACGTCATCCTGATGAATAATATAAAATCGGTTTTCAGAAATAAAATCTCATTTTCAAATTAAAAAATCCGGAAGTCAACCGCCGATACCGGTCTACACCGGGTCGGCCGGATTTTGATAAATTCCGAAAAATCCCAGAAAATGCATTAAAGAATAAAATATGGTTTTAAGAAGTAAAGTGAAAGCGGAATTCAGAAATTCAATTCCGATTGTAAACTAAAAATCCTGGAATCAGTTAACTACCGACTCCGAAGGAATTTTCATAAAATCATAAAATCCTCAGAAAAAGAATTTAGGTAGAAAATATAATTCTAAGAAATAAAGTCTAAAGGACCATCATGAAATTTCTAGCTGTTTGTGAAATAAAAATACTGGAATCGGTTATCTACCGACTCCGGTGGAATATCCATAAATTCGTAAAATCCTCAGAAAAAGTATTTAGATAAGAAATGTGATTCTAAGAATAATACCTAAAGGACCTTCTAGAAATTCCAAGTGGTTTGTGAATTAAAAATCCGGGAATCGGTCAGCGGCACTGGCCGACACCGGTTTTGAAGAAATTCATTTAATTCCAGAAAAATCTAGAAAATCATAGAAAATATATAATAATGAAAATGATATTTAAAACTAAAATCGGTTAAATCGGAATAGTAAAAAGACCAAATCGAGTAATATTCTAGGATCGGGCCTTCGGTTCAGACTAGGGCTGACTCCGAATCCACGAATCCAAATCCAAGACAAAACAGTCATAAAAGGAATTCATAATACAGAATAAATACAGGAAACAAATCGAAAAATACGACCGAAAATCTGAATACGCAACTAAGTACGTATTCCGGGAACGGGGTATTACAATCCACCCACCTTACAAAAATTGCGTCCTCGCAATTTCGTTAAGGGGTAAATTGAATACAAAGGGGACAAAGGCTGGAATTTATACTAATTAAGATATGAAGCACTAAAGGTAGGGCTCTCAAGTCAACTGAATAATAATCGTACTCTGCATTTCCGGCTGATGATGTCGTGGCTGTGTAATAAATCTTTAGAATAATGCTGAATAATACTGATGATGTCGTGGCTGTGAAATAAATGAATACTGATGATGTCGTGGCTGTGTAATAAAGAAAACCCCGAAAATCCTGAGCATAATAAAGAAGACCGATATTAAGAATCCCGACTGCTGTTCTCTGAAAGATAGCCAGATCAAGATCGATCTGGAGAATACCAAGCTTCATAGAATTGGCCGAAGATATCACATAATAGCTTCATTCTGAACCAGCCACTACCTCTCTAGTCTAGTCATATCTTAAGATAGTATAAGGCTTCATAAACCAAAACATAAAACCAAAACGGGGAAAGGATAGGAGAGATCAGGAATCCAAGGAAAAGATAGTCAAGGAGGGATTTGAAATCAAAGGAAAGATAGTCAAGAAATAGATAACTCTGCACTTGCAGTTGGAATGTATAACCAAGATTCATGTATTCCAGTTGCAAATCTCTTTACCATTGATTTGCCTTCTGGACGTACTGAGGAAGTTAGAGCCTAAGCTCTGATACCAACCTGTAACGCCCCGATCCCGGCGATACGGGGACGTCACTGCAACGTATATACGTAAGTCCGAATTACCTTCCCGTATATACGCTAAGCATCAGTACAGATAAGAATCAGAGTACGGAAGCATAGGGTGCATTATACATTCCAACACATATATATACAATCACAGAGTTATCACCAGAGGTGTTGAATATTACAATAATAATGCATCACAGATATGCGCAAATGCGAGAATACAAAAGATATACATATATGAACAGTATAAAAGGTGTCCACATACATGTATACAAGGAATGTACAAGTGTGAATAGAAAAAGGGCACTCACGAGTTTAAAAGGAAAACTCGAGAGACTCACAGAGGGCCTGGAAGGATGAAGCTCTGGATGATCTGCGGGGATCCACGCTACCGCTGCGCTACTCTGATCACACGCTCCCAGCTCCAAGATCTGGACGTGAGAATCCAGGGGAGTCAAATGATACTCCCCAGGCGAATGTAGAAGCAAAACCAAGTGGTGAAGCAGGGTGAGCACAATAATGCATATATCAAGTGGGAATACTCAGGAGGCAGATAGGATAGAGCAGGTAAGAATAGATATGGCATGATAATCATAAAACAGGAAATCAGAATAAAACCAAGGACGAGCTACAAGGTAGTCATATCATAATACTCATAAAACATGAAATCCGATATAAAGTCCGGGAAAAGCAAATACGGTAAGGCACATCACAGATTCATAGCCGTTTAAGTTGCAGGCTTTGGTATGCGTCCCATTCCACATACCTCTACTTACAACTTAAAGAGCCAGTTATTATGACACTTTATTATTACTCGTCTTGCCCATATATCTCGGTATGTGTCTCGGTGTACGGCCAACTCACATACATCCATATATAAGCAAGTCGAGGTTGTTATTGGAAACAGCGGGGGTATCAACGAACTATGTTTACAGTGGGTCCCGTACATACCCGGGACCACGGCCACAGGATTGTTCCGTTGCATGGAAACGGAAGCCAGCCGCAAGGCTCAACAGGAGGGACTTATGTATGCCCTATAATAACAGGAATAAGGGAGCCAGCTCTCCCCTCGGTCCCCTGGAGTACCACAGGTCAGACCGGATATAAAGTGCACAACCTAATGCCACTGTAAACACGAACACATATCGATATCCGCATGTTTCCCCCGACCCAATACAAGTTGGTCCATTTTAAGATTCAATAGTTTAATTATCACTTTACGGGAATAATCAGGAATGAGGCATGATCAGGAAATTAGGAGTACATAAGTACTATATAGTCAGGTCACTGCATGTAAAGCAGGAATACAATATACAGGTCACTGATCATGATACAGGATAATAAGTCAAGTTCCCGTAAAGATGACAATCACAAGTCAAGTTATCATGCTGGGTGTAAGGTGATAGCATGATAGGATGGTGATAATGAATAAGCAACCAAACATATAAGAGATTGATAATAGTCTGGGTAAGTCAGGTCATAACCAGAGGGTCTAGCCAAATAGTAGTAGGTCAGGTGGTCAGGTGATAACACACTAGATGGTCAGGTGATATACATGTGTTAAAAGGAAGCATGCAACTAACAAGTATGAAATCATAGCATGGCAACCATAGCAGAAACTCAGAAGTCAACGACCACGAAGGGTCGGCCACGCATAGCATAAAGCAATAAAAGATATAAAGCATGAAATACAATACATGAATACTAGAGCGAAAATACTATCATAATCAATGGAATGAGAAGCAAGAGGGTAGCGAGTGAGAACACTCGCCTGAGTCACCAATAAATGCCGAAAGGTCCGAAATCCATTGAACTCGGAATGCGCCATAACCTGTGATATAAATATGTAGAGAGAAGAGGAGAGAGAGAGAATAGAAGACGATGTTTGTCAAGTGACAAGTCAAGAGATACCTATATGTGATGTAAGTCTAGAGGGTAAGGTTCAGTTTCAAGAAAGGAATCAATTAAGACAGATATCCAAAGTTAGTCGACTAGGGTGGAATAGTAGTCGACTAATAGTGGAGTTAGTCGACTAGGAAAATGGGGTAGTCGACTAATACTGTGTAACAGAGAGTTGGGTTTGGTTTCAGGGAATAGTTAGTCGACTGGAGTAAAATAGGTAGTCGACTAACAGATACTCTAAGTCGACTAATAGTATGGTCAAGTCGACTAGAACTGAGATACAGAAGGTTGGGTTTTGATTCAGGAGTCGACTAGGGAGAAGGGTTAGTCGACTAGGGGGTTCAAGTCGACTAGGGTTTGTGATAAGTCGACTGGGGCCGAATTTGGTAGTCGACTAATGAAGTCGCATCTTCAGTAATAAGGTCGCAGTTCAAATGAGTTAGTCGACTAGGGTCAAGGGTGTAGTCGACTAAGGGTCTCTAGTCGACTGGGAACTAAGGTAAGTCGACTAATACTGTGATTCCTAGAGTTGTGTTTCTCAGGACAGAACGGATTAGTCGACTAATGGCTAGGTCAAGTCGACTAATCATGGGAAACAACAAACAGAACAGATTTCCTAGGGTTTTGGCTTGATGACTAAATAATCAAGAATTGAAGACATAATTGCACACGATATGGAAACATGAATATACAAAGAATTAGACAAGTCTTGGTGAGTAGGAATACTCACATAGATCGGTGATTGGAAGCTCTACGTGTTCGGAAGGATCGAGGTTGACAATATCGCCAAATGGATCCACGGCGACACGATCGACGAAGGAAGCTACGGTCCAAATTCAAAGGAGGGTTGTGGTGGTGGTTTTGGTGAAGAGAGAGAGAGAGAGAGAGAGTAGGAGAGAGAAAGAGAGGAGAGAGAAACAGGAGAGAGAGAAAGAGAGTTCAGGAGAGAGAGAAGGAACCAGGGAGAGAGAGAGAGAGAAAGAAGGGGGGCTGCTGCCCCCCCCCCCCCCGCACCCACACTGTGCCCCCCCCCCCTTTGGGGGCACTCGGCCCTGGCCGCCGGCCAGGCGGCGGCGCCGGGCGGCGCTGGCCGCCGGCGGAGGAAGAGGGGGCGGCTGCCCCCTCAACAGAGAAGGGAGGGGGGCTGTTGCCCCCCTCCAGCAGAGCAGAGAGGAGAGAGAGGGGGCTGTCGCCCCCTCCTCAGCCTCGCACAGGGGCCCAGGCGGGCCCCTCGGCCGCCCACGGCCGCCGGCAGGGCGCCGGCGGCGCCCGGACTGGGGTGGCGCCGGCCACCCCAACGAGAAGAAGGAGGGGGCTGCTGCCCCCTCCACAACCGCGCACAGGGGGCCTCAGGCCCCCTGGTCGCGCCCAAGGCCGCCGGCCTTGCGCCGGCGGCGGTCTGCCCTCGCCGGGGCAGCGCCGGAGGAGGGAGGCGAGGCCGGCGAAGGTGGAGATGGCCGGGTCTCGCTGGAAGAGGAGAGAGAGAGACGGGGGAAATTGAGGAGTGGAGAAGAAGGAGGAGGAGATAGAGAGAGAGGATTGAGGGAGAGATTGAGAGGTGAAGGGAGAGAGGGAGAGAATTTGGGGAAGAAGAAGGAAGAGGAGGAGGTGCGGCTGTCGTTGGCGCCAGGGAGAAGAAGGAGAAAAAGAAAAGAAAAAAGAAAAGAAAAAGAAAAAAGGGAAAAGATAAAGGGAAGGAAGAAAGAAAAATAAAGAAAAAGAAAAAGAAAAGAAAAAGAAAAGGAGAAAGGATTGATGGGAGATGGTGAGGTGGAGATATTTGTTGATGAGGTGGAGAAAGTGGAAGTGTGTGGAAGTTGGTGGAAAAAAGGAAGGAAAAGAAAGGAAAAGAAAGAAAGAAAGATTAAAAAAATAATAATATAATAATAAGGTCGAAAAATCGATTGTCTCCGAAAAATCCCCAAAAATACCCGGAGGTAGAAAACGTCATCCTGATGAATAATATAAAATCGGTTTTCAGAAATAAAATCTCATTTTCAAATTAAAAAATCCGGAAGTCAACCGCCGATACCGGTCTACACCGGTCGGCCGGATTTTGATAAATTCCGAAAAATCTCAGAAAATGCATTAAAGAATAAAATATGGTTTTAAGAAGTAAAGTGAAAGCGGAATTCAGAAATTCAATTCCGATTGTAAACTAAAAATCCTGGAATCAGTTAACTACCGACTCCGAAGGAATTTTCATAAAATCATAAAATCCTCAGAAAAAGAATGTAGGTAGAAAAATATAATTCTAAGAAATAAAGTCTAAAGGACCATCATGAAATTTCTAGCTGTTTGTGAAATAAAAATACTGGAATCGGTTATCTACCGACTCCGGTGGAATATCCATAAATTCGTAAAATCCTCAGAAAAAGTATTTAGATAAGAAATGTGATTCTAAGAAATAATACCTAAAGGACCTTCTAGAAATTCCAAGTGGTTTGTGAATTAAAATCCGGGAATCGGTCAGCGGCACTGGCCGACACCGGTTTTGAAGAAATTCATTTTAATTCCAGAAAAATCTAGAAAATCATAGAAAATATATAATAATGGAAAATGATATTTAAAACTAAAATCGGTTAAATCGGAATAGTAAAAAGACCAAATCGAGTAATATTCTAGGATCGGGCCTTCGGTTCAGACTAGGGCTGACTCCGAATCCACGAATCCAAATCCAAGACAAAACAGTCATAAAAGGAATTCATAATACAGAATAAATACAGGAAACAAATCGAAAAAATACGACCGAAAATCTGAATACGCAACTAAGTACGTATTCCGGGAACGGGGTATTACATCTGACCTGAAACAGAGCCGGTCGACCGCCTGGTCGACCGCAGCAGGCCAAAAATCAGTTTTTGAAAATTTTGATAGTTTTCAAAATAGTTTTGATCAAGACTAGGTAGAATATATAAAATGGAATTGTAAAATATATTTAAAACTATTTTGTATATAGGAGAAATTTCTTTTAGATAAGTCATGTGCACAAAAACTAGTGTGTAGGGAATATTGAGCTTCAAACCTATTCACTATTCTTTAACAAACTATAAGAATAAAAATAAGAAAAGAAGTCTCTGAGCCACAATGAAGTCTCTGAGCCATGCTATACCATTCTAGAGCCTTCTCTTCTATGAACACTTCCTGTTGCGCCATTTGCCCTATTAGCATCATAAGCCTTGCAATAGCTGAGTAAGGCCATCATGAATGGTACTAACCTGAAACTCATCTTAAACAACTTATTAGTACCATATAACTTCTATGTGTTTTGTTATCATCAAAACTTAAACAAATGGAGAGTATAACCTTTTGGGCCAACAATCTTCCCCTTTTTGATGATGACAAAACATATAAGCTATATCACAAGATATAAAGAGAGAGGTAAAACTCCCCCTCAAATAATGCTCTATTTAAAAACAAGTTTTAATAACAATAAAAACACATCAATGAAACAAAAGCATCAATAAAACACATCAATAAAACAAAAAAAATCAACACATATTTCTCCCCTTTTTTGTCATACATCAAAAAAGGGATAAATAGCAAGAGAAATTTTTTATTCAATAACACAAACATTAAGGTCACCACATATAAAAGAAAATCTATTAAAGTCAAGTGGTTTAGTGAAATATTGGTAAGTTACAAATCAGAAGAAACATAATCAATCTCAATATCACCTTTCTCAAAATGATCTCTAAGAAAGTGATATCTAATATCAATGTGCTTGGTCTTACTATGTTGATTTGCATTCTTAGTCATATGAATAGTACTAGTATTATCACAAAATATTTTTATATGGTCATAATGCAAATCATAATCAAGGAGAGTATGTTTCATCCAAAGGACTTGTGCACAACAAGCCCCTGCCACAACATACTCTGCCTCAGTGGATGAGAGGGCTACCGAATTTTATTTCTTAGAAGACCACGAAACAATACAATTACCAAGAAATTAACATGTTCCACTAGTATTCTTTCTATCCACTCTACAACCTGCATAGTCGGCATTCGAAAAACTCGTCATTGAAAAATCTCCGATTTTCGGATACCATAGACCCATTCCATTAGTGCTCTTAATATAACAAATGATGTGTTTTACCTCAATTAGATGAGATTCTTTAGGACACGATTGGAATCTAACACAAAGACACACACTAAACATGATATCCGGCCTACTAGCCGTTAAATACAACAAGCTACCAGTCATGCTTCTATATAACTTAATATCAAATATCAACACACTTACCTTGGTCATCCTTATCAAGCTTGGTGGTAGTTGCCATGGGAGTGTTGCAAATTTTTTAACCTTCAAGTCCAAACTTCTTGATGAGTTCCTTGGAGTACTTGGCTTGGCATATGAAAATCCCATCACGCATTTGCTTGATTTGGAGTCCAAGAAAATAATTTAATTCACCCATTAATGACATCTCAAATTCACGTTGCATACACTGTTCAAACTCCTTGCAAAGAAACTCATTAGTAGAACCAAATATTATATCATCAACATATATTTGCACTATAAGAATGTCATTATCAACATGCTTAGTAAATAATGTTGTGTCTACTTTGCCTTTAACAAAATCATTTGAAAGAAGAAAACTAGAAAGCCTTTCATACTAAGCTCTTGGAGCTTGTTTTAAACCCTACAAAGCTTATCTAACTTGAAAACAAAATTAGGATGTACATGATCTACAAAACCAGGAGGTTGTTCAACATAAACTTCTTCATTTATAAAACCATTTAAGAATGCACTTTTAACATCCATTTGAAAAAGTTTAAAATTTTTAAAAGATACATAAGCTAGTGTAATCCGTATGGCTTCAAGCCGTGCTACGGGTGCAAAGGTCTCCTCAAAGTCGATTCCTTCAACTTGAGTGTAATCTTAGGCCACTAACCTAGCCTTATTCCTAATAACATTTCCTGACTCATCTATCTTGTTCCTAAAAATTCATTAGTACCAATTATTGGTCTATCGTGGGGTCTAGGAACAAGGTGCCAAACTTGGTTGCGCTCAAATTGATTGAGCTCTTCTTGCATAGCTAGCAACCAATATGAGTCACCCTCGGCTTCGAGGATGTTTTTGGGTTCAAAATGAGAAATGAATGCAAAATTACCACACAATTCATGGAGTTTGGAGCGAGTTGTTACCCCCGTTGATACATCACCTATGATGAGATCTTTAGGATGATTTGTAGCGTATCTCCAATCTTTAGGAAGTAGTTGAGAGTTTTTCACTTCATCCTTTTGAACTTCACCAATGGGTTCTTTCTTTTCTTCTTGAATGGGTGAGTCCTTCAAGGATATTTTCTCCATGTCCTCACCTAATGAGTCAATCTCTACAACATTCTCAACAATAGTATTAGATTCTTCAAATTTAACATGCATGGATTCTTCAATAGTATGAGTAGATTTATTGAATATTCTATAACCTTTGCTAGTACTAGAATATCCAACAAATATTGCTTCATAAGCCTTAGCATCAAATTTACCCAAATTATCTTTAGTGTTCAAAACAAAACACTTACATCCAAAAACTTTAAAGTATGAAACATTTAGTTTTCTTAAATGATAAATTTCAAAGAGAATTTGAAAGTATTTTTACACAAATAAATACGGTTTGATATGTAGCATGCGATGTTTACGGCCTCGGCCCATAAATATTGAGGGAGCCCATATTCACTTATCATAGTCCTAATCATTTCTTGAAGAGTTCTATTCTTCCTTTCAACTACTCCATTTTGTTGTAGAGTTCTAGGACATGACATTTCATGCTTAATTCTCTTTTCATCACAATAAGTCATGAAGAGTTGGTTAACAAACTCACCACCTCTATCACTTCTTATTTTTAAAATCGAAAATCCTTTTTCTTTTTCAACCCTTTTTCGAAAAATCTTAAAGTGCAAAAACGTTTGATCTATGTGTTCCAAAAAGAAAACCCAAGTGAATCGAGAAAAATCAACTAAAACAAAACATATCTACTTCCATTTAAGCTTTTAGTTTTAGTTAGTCCAAAAAGATCCATGTGAATCAATTCTAATGGCCTAGTTGACATGATATCCTTGATTGATTTGAAAGAAGACTTGGTTTGTTTTCCAAATTGGCATGCACCACAAATGCGGTCTTTTTCAAACTTCAAGTAAGGAATACCCTTCACCAATTCCTTAGAATTAATTCTAGGAAGGTGATCAATAGATGCATGTCCTAATCTTCTATGCCAAAGCCATGAAATCTCATCAAAAGCATTCAAGTATTTAGTAGAACAATCCAAATTTAGCATGTTAATAATATAGACATTATTTTCACGAAATTCGGTGAGAATACAATCATTGGTTTTACAATCAAAATTTTGCAAGAAGATTCATCAAATACAACTTTAAGACCACGATCACAAAGTTGACTTATACTAAGCAAGTTATGTTTAAGTCCATCAACAAGAACAACATTTTCTATTAAAGGAGATGCACCAATCTAATGTTACCTATACCGATGATGATGCCTTTGGAGTCATTTTCGAAGGTGACGGTGCCACCTTCATCGTACCTTGATAGGGTTGTGAAGTTGTTGATATCGCATGTCATATGCCTTGAACAACCACTATCAAGGTACCACCGCTCCTTACGTCTTGGAGCCTTGGTGTGTACCTACATCAAATAATTTAGGACTTGATTTTGGTACCCATATTTTCTTGGGTCCTAAAGAGTTAGTGTCACGAACCCACACAAGATTATTTGTCCTATTTATATGATCATAGCAAAATTTAGCTAAATAGCCATTCCGACCACAATAAGTGCATCTATAAATTCTTCCATATTTAAATGCATAATGAGTGTGTGGCTTACGAACATGTGAATTGTGAGCATGAGTAGTTTTAACATGAGTGTCATGTGAAGTGTTGGCATGATGAGCAAGAGAATTTTTAGCATGAGTTGGTTTATCATTCTTAGCATGTGGAGTGTGCAAATGCTTCTTTGAAAACATTTCCTCTAATTTATTAGTATTAAAAGCACATTCTTTTAAAACATTTTCAAAATCATTGATTTTAGTTTTTAACAAGGATAATTCATTTTCTTCAATTTTTGAAAATTTAGCTTTACAAGCAACTTTATAAGTATCAAACTCTCTTTTTGTTGAAATAAGATTAGAAGAAAGTTCATCTTTTTCTTTTAAAGAAATTGCAAGTTGATTTTTGAGCATCTCAATTTCCTTTTTCAATTTAGAACATTCTACCTTTTTATCATCAAAACTTTCAGAAAGTTCAACAAAAGCATATTCTAACATTTCTCTACTTATTTCATTTTCATCATCAAGAGGTTGAGTGGTTACCTTGGGTGTGTTTTCCATGAAACACATATTTGCCGTGTCGACCTCATCTTCGAATTCACTTTCCGAATCCCAAGTAGCTTTATATACATTCTTTTCAACCGGCCTCTTTTGCTTCAAGGAGGAGATCATCTTTTTCTTGAAATCGGACAATCGGCCATGATGTGTCCGGGTTTCCGACAATTGTAGCATATGATCCTTTTCTCCTCCTTCCCTTCCCATCGCTTTCTATAGTTAAATTTATTCTTGCGGTACATCCTCTTTACATTTCTCACTAGGAGAGATAGCTCATCATCCTCTTCATCATCTTCTTCATCGTCGTAGTTGGTAGAGGAAGACTTGAAAGTTATGGACTTCTTCTTTTGAGGTAACACTTCTTCTCTTGCCTTCTTCTCCATCTCATGAGTCTTAAGGTTTCCAATAAGACTTATGAGCTCCATCTCATCTTTGTCATTCAACTCCTTTAAGGTGGTAGCTTTGATCTCCCATGACGAAGGAAGAGCACGAATCACTTTGCGTACCTTTTGGTCATTGCTTATATCATCACCTAGAGAAGAAAGAGCATTGGTAATCTTAGTAAACTTGGTAATCATATTATCAATAGATTCTTCTTCTAGCATTTTAAAACTTTCATATTGGGAACGCAAGAGATCTATTTTAGCTCTCTTGACTTGTGATATCCCCTCATGAGTGACCAATAAGTGTTGCCAAATCTCATAGGCGGATTTGCAATGGATAACCCGTGTTAGATCATCCTCATTCAAGGCTAAAAGTAGTGCATTTTGAGCCTTAGAGTTAGCATCAAATTCCTTGGAGGTGAGTTCGGACCAAGTGTCCTCCTCACTTTCGGGTCTACTATAGGGCTTGGTTAAGGATTTAGCAACTAAACTACCTAGTGATTGTAGAAAAATAGTCATCCTAACTTTCCATATGGGAAAGTTGAGTCCATCAAATTTGGGAGGGGTCTTAATATTACCGGCCATCTTTACTAGTGTATGAATGAAGTATGCAAATAGTGATTAGCAAATTTTAGGATCTCTCTATGGATGTGAAGCCAAAAACTAGAGTCCTAACTCTGATACCAATTGAAATTACCAAGAGGGAGGTGAATAGGTGATAATGCTAATCAATGCACAAATTTAAAATGTTATGATGCAATGATCACTCGAAACAAGACTAGAAGCTGAATACCCCGTGAACGGCTCTGAACTCCTTCCTCGTGATTCCTCTAGATAAGAGTTTGAGGTGCGTAATGTAATCTTATTGTGTGAGTATTGATCGACAATATAGCAATGATTATGAAGCAAGTAAATGTAGCAATGAATATAGAGCAAGTAAATGAAGCAACGAATATAAAGCAAGTAAACCAATCGCAAACACAGAGATTTGTTCCGAGGTTCGAGCACCCAGCTCTACGTCCCCGCCTTCACCCAGAAGGATTTTCAACCGCTATAACTTTCACAAAGAGTTACAACCACACCGGAGTACCCAACTCCTCAATCACACTTCTCTAGTCCAGAGGTAGTGGAGTCACAAATACAAGAATCTCTTGGTGATCAAAAGACCACAAACCCTCTTTTGAAAAACCTTTTTCCCTTACAAAAAACCCTATAGAACAATGTGTAGGATTGAAGCTCAAGTTTTGTAAGTGAAAAAGAAATTGAAATTGAAGAGAGTTTAGAACCAAAAACTTCAGTAAAGTGAGAATTTTGAGCACAAAAACAGAGAACAAAAACTTCTTTTGAAAGCTTTTAAACTTGAATTCTTTTGCAAAATGATTGTTGTAAATACCTCAACCCTAATCATCCCTATTTATAGGATAAGGGTAGTGATTAAAGAGTAAACTAATATAATAAGTAATTAGGAAGTATTTGACCCAAAAGCCAGCCCCTGAACTCATTTAGAGACAAAACACACGTTTTAAAACGTGTTAAAACAACTAGCCGTTAAGGCTGAAATCAAGCCACGGTCGACCGGGTTTTCAAAAAATTTAGCCGTTGCCAGCCCACGATCGACCGCCCGGTCGACCGAAACAAACAGAGAGTAGAGGACTTTCAGTCGGCCGAAGGTCGGTCGACCGAAATGGGGTCCGGTCGACCGCCCGGTCGACCGAAATGGGGTCCGGTCGACCGCCCGGTCGACCGGGAGACGTGCACACATGCACGCACCCAAACGGTCAGAAACCCGGTCGACCGGTCGGTCGACCATTCTGACCTGAAATAGAGCCGGTCGACCGCCCGGTCGACCGCAGCAGGCCAAAAATCAGTCTTTTGAAAAAGGTTTTGAAAATTTTGATAGTTTTTAAAATAGTTTTGATCAAGACTAGGTAGAATATATAAAATGGAATTTGTAAAATATATTTAAAACTATTTTGTATATAGGAGAAATTTCTTTTAGATAAGTCATGTGCACAAAAACTAGTGTGTAGGAAATTTTGAGATTCAAACCTATTCACTATTCTTTAACAAACTATAAGAATAAAACTAAGAAAAGAAGTCTCTGAGCCACAATGAAGTCTCTGAGCCATGCTATGCTATATCATTCTAGAGCCTTCTCTTCTATGAACACTTCCTCTTGCGCCATTTGCCCTATTAGCATCATAAGCCTTGCAATAGCTGAGTAAGGCCATCATGAATGGTACTAACCTGAAACTCATCTTAAACAACTTATTAGTACCATATAGCTTCTATGTATTTTGTTATCATCAAAACTTAAACAAATGGAGAGTGTAACCTTTTGGGCCAACAGTACAGACCATAATGACTCTGAGATGATATTCCAAGATTGGTCATATAACAGGGATAATATTCGTGTTAGGATCTTGCATGATCCTAATCAATTAAGGGATGATAAAACTATAAATAAGAAAGAGATCATCAATGATGGGTTCCTTGAAAATCTACATTATTTAGATTGGGTAATAATGCTTGGCCCAATCTGACCCACCGAAAGCACCACCTTGAGGTAATATTTTTTTCTTTCTTTTCTTCTTTTTTCATGCATGCACACATTCATTCATATATTGAGAACAATGTATGAGATAGATATGGGGGAGAGTTCTAATATAACATAGGTTTTCTTTTAATTTATATTAAAAAAACATTTTCTTTTCTTTTAAATTTTGTTGAAAAGTGAAATAATATTTTGACCTATTTTTTATAAAAAATTAAGTTAATTTTAAAGAATAGAAGAATCATAAATAAGATTTCTTATACTTGGCCAATGTAAGATTATTTGTTTGATTTCTAGGGTCATGAAGACAAATTAGAAAAGTAATTTAGTCTTGATTTTTTCCTTGATGAAATATGCATACTTTATACACTTACACAGTTAGGGATCAAAAACAAAGATTCTTATGTCTTATAAAAAAAAGAAAAAAGAAAAGAAAATATTATATATTAAAAATGTCACCCCCGATCCTTGATATACGTGTCACCGTATCAATACTCGATACGGCGTATAAAATTTGATTTGAACTTTTTGATAGTCAGATTGAACTGGTTTCAGTTCTTGATATCATTTCTAATATTTTGAATATTTCAAATTTTCTAGAATTTTTCTGGATTATTCTGAAAAATCTCTGAAGTCGGTGTCGACCGATACCGATAATCGGCTCTACGATTTTTAATTCATAAACAAAGTTGAATTTTCAGAATCTACTTTTAAATTATTTTTCAAAATCATATTTTCTACTCTAGCATATTTTTGGAGATTTTTTGAATTAATAAAAAATTCAGCTGAACCGACCGGTATCGGCGATATATTCCTAGATTTTTAACTTGCACAGTTTGAATTTCTTGAATCTGATTTTACATTACTTCTCCATGTAATATTTTCTATTTTACAGAATTATTGGGAACCGTTCAGAACTAGTCAAATTTTGACTCAATTAAAATATTAATTAAATAACATTGAATAATTCTTTTTCTTCTTTCCTTCTTCCCCAATCCTTTCTTTTCCTTTCCCTGCAAGGCACCGCCTCTCCCAACTATCAATCCCACTGCTTCTCTCTCCCTTATAAACTTTCTTACTCTCACTCTCTCTCACTTACTCTCTCTCTCCCCCCTCTATTTACCTTCACTCTTTCTAATTCTCACTTTACCTCTCTATATGTTTTCTCCCTCCCTTTCTCTATTCACGCAACAGGCCAAACCAGGCTGTTGTGCCCAGCCCAGCCACCATCCAGGCCCTCTCTTTCCCTCTACTTTTCTCTCTTCTCCTCCCATTCTCCTTTCTTTTCTTTTTCTACACTTCCTTTCTCCCCCCTCTATTTTCTCTCCTCTTCTCCCTTTTACAGCCAGTCACCACAATAAAAACTCGGGCTTCATTATTCCGGCGACCCCACACTGGCGGTCAAACCTCCCCGGCGCCACCCCCACATACCAACTCCATCACTCTCTTCTCCACCTTCTTCCAATTACAAGAATCCACCTTTAATTCTCAACATATCCACCTTCATTTGTTCCCCCCCTCTCTCTCTTTATTCCTCTCTCCTTCTCTCTGCGCGTCACCGCTGATCAGGCAGAGTGCCACTGTCGGCGCACCACCGGCCATGCGGAGCACCACCGCCAGCTAGGCCAGGCTCAGCCTAGCCGCCACCTGCTTCTCTCTCTCTTCCATTCTCTCTCTCCCCCCTTATTGGATCCAACCCATTAACCCAATTCCTAATGACTTGAATTAATGTGTTGGGTTATTACACAACCCGTTAACAACCCGACCTGCATCCAAAATTTAAGAAAGGTAAAATTTCATAAAACTCCTGGTATATATAATGTATTACATTTTAGACATTATAAATTACGTATTTAACCCGTTTGTTATGTGTTTAGTGTTCGGGCGATAACTTGACCATTAGGAGTCCGATCTAGATGATTCTCAACCATTGTGATCGTAGAGAGACGAACTACATTCCTGCACTAGCTATATGACTGTTCTTCTTTAATAAATCATATTTTATCTTGTTTAATGAGATTGATTGATTGCTTTACTTAATAAGTCGTGATTATGGGTGAATCACTGTAAATATTATTTAATAACTTGTAATTATTGGAAAATCATTATAATAAGAATATGCATGATATTTTATTAAACACAATCGATAAAATAATACTTTAATTTTTTTCATGATTTAATATAAAATATAGGTAATTATATTAGACAGTGAATTAAAGGAAATTCTAGATTTAATATACTTTAATAATTATTAAATAGTTATACAAAGTTTAAAAAATATATACTTGTAAATAATTTCTTTATTGATAATATTAATATTATTGAAACCGTTATAGCTACTATTGATCTAGATATTTGGACATCTATTCATGTTACACATATCACCCTAAAACTGTCACTGTTACTAAACCACAAATACATTGGACACTGTACGACTGCGAGTTGTCATGATTGTGGACATCGTTATTACATGTACCTGTATCATGGCTGCACAGATACTCTAGTACACTAGACACAATATTTCATGTAAATATTTGTTGAACTGAATATTGTTATTTCATGTACATGTATCACCGTTACACATATACTGTTATATATGACACTATTATTTCTTATTCATGTCCCACTGATACACGGATACACTATTTCATTAGATACCATCATTTCATATACTTGTATCATCGCTACATGGATATTCTGTACACAGTTATATCATTTTCATACATCACTTTACATATATTCACCGGTATACATACGTTGATCGTTTTTGTATTCTTATCGCATGGATCACTGTTCATATTATATGGATTATTGCTACATGTATATTCCTGTGTTCCCGTTACTGATATTGATATTCCCATTATTGGACATGAATACTGTTGATATGCGATGTGAGAAACTAAGTGCCACGTGGATATAAGCCACGGGGGCCACCTCTAAAATTCCACATCTCTTGTTCCCTTTTCTCGTTATCTTGTCTCATAATATCAACAGAGCTCATGTCCTATTAGCATATTACATGTATCCTGCACTATTATTGTTTCTAATATACTATGTACCTTAAATATATTAAATATAATCTAGGATTGGAGGAGACTTGATGGTTGACTTGGTCTTGTCGGGTGGATTTCCTGGATCCATTATGCATCTCACTGCAGGGGAGGGGGTAGTGCTGGCTACCGACTGTACTATTTTCTATTACAGCCCTAGTGGGTTGGCCCTGGTCTGAGCAGCTAGGGGACTGGTAAGGCCATTGTCCTGGGTATGCACTGGGTACACCCACCGGACTAGAGCTCCTTGACCATTAGTTTCCAATTAACATAATTAAATGATATAAACAAGAGTGATGATATGAACGCTTGTTATTTGATCAATCTCTCATTCGAATAATGGTACCCGTATGTCATGTTCGGATGGGTTCAACCAGAATACGGGCTCCGAAATGAGCTGCTAGTGGTATGGGACACTGAAAGAGATTGATTAAAATATCAGACGGTACTGATTGTTATTATGGTATAAATAACATGACTTGCTCGATGCATATATATTACTGTTCAATTGTACTTTTTACTATTCCTGATATTTTATCCACCATCATGTCACCTGTATACCTTATTATACTTCCTGATACTTGTTACACTTTATGTGGTGACACACTATTCATGTACACATATACTCAGCATTTCATGTATTCTATTTTATGTATATCCTATAGACACTGTTACTATATAATCACAGCACTGTAGTATAGTTATTCTGCATACTTCATATCTACATGTTCATATTCATGACAATACTATTATGCTACTATTATTATTATATTAAATAAAAATATAAAGTAATTAAAACTTGCTACATGATAATTATACACACTGATGTAATTAGGAACACTTAATACTATATCATATTGCACGTATTGAGAATAATATATAATGATATAACTCTATTGACTATAGTAACATGATCTCCTAAAGTGACCTATTATTTTTGGTAGCACAGCCCGGATATATTAACTTATAGTAATGATATAAAATTGGATATTATTGTGGTAATGTCACTGTTATAACATGCTAGGTATTGATGATCTTAAATATAACACTTGTATATTTCTCCCGATTGTTATTATCAATATATTGTATCACTGGTATTTAAACACGTTTTATATATTATTATCGTATTGTATTACTATAGTATATATATAACTACTTTCTTCAATTTACCACTCGCTTTTTGATGACTCTGGGTTTGCCTGCTTAGGTTGGAGATCCAAGATATCGTAGTATTAGATATTTCACGAGATACGTATAAGAGACTCATCACCTATACTATTTATAGGTATTTTTATTATTCTATCTTTATTTGCTTATTTATCAATATTTTCATATCTATCATGATTACTGATCCCTTTTATAGGTATTCTTGCACTTATTTAATGCTAAAATTATTGTGTATATTGTGTTTATTTCATGTACTGAGGCTTAGCGTACATATGTGAGGGTATATTCACCCTCTGTATGTACGTCACAGTAGCGTCACCGTATCCGTGGGAACGGGGCATTATAAAAATTCTCTGATTAAGCTTGATATTTGTACCTCATAAAGCATAAGTATTCACGTCTAAAAGTGATCCATATTATAAATAAATACTTTTAGTTTTGTGGTTTTATTTGCTTGAGTCCTTAAGTCCTTAGGGTATTTTCTCTCTTGGTGCCCTAAGACCGTCCGGCTTGGGAGTCACCGACTAAAGACTCCTTATATGGGTGACTTAGAAAGCCTGATAGAACTAAGAGATATTACCACCAAATATGTAAAAATAAGGCATAAGAGTTAGAATTGAAGAATTCTGAGTCAAACATTCACGGTCACAAAGATGCATATGACTTAGGATAAAATAATAGACCAGATGAGAAGTACAGTTTTAATTCTTACCTTGATTGATAATAAGTTTTTAAATAGAGACAAAGATTAGGAATGAATAATTTGGTGTTCCTATGACTTATAGATTACTTGAATTTTTGTAAAAATTCTTCAAAAATTCTCTCTTCAAAATGTATTTTCAAAAATACTAACACTTTGTTTTTCTTTCTTTATAGGTTTTGTGGGTGTAATTCACTAAAAACCCTCACAAGATAAAACTCATCCTCTAAGGGTAACCTAGAGATTTAACGGCTTGTTGCACATGCTAAGTTCAACCGTGATTCCTACAAAAGTGAGTTAGATTAGGTTAGTTTTATTTTTACTTTTTAGTTATTTTGCTCGAGTATGAGCAAAAGATAGGTATGGGGTATGATCGGTCACTAATATCGTATCATTTATTATTACATTTTCACATTTATTTCATAATAAACTCTGCTATTTAATCCTAATATTGTTTAAATTTATGCATGCCTTTACTAATGAAGGAGAGAAAATAAGCCCAGAAGCTCACTTAAATTCAAACTAAATAAAAACAAAGATTGGGACAGAAGATTTAGGGGGATAAGCACAAATCAGAGCAATCAGAGAAAATAACACCAATGAAAATCGGTTAAATTCAGATTTTTATAGATCTATTTGGATAGCTGAAAATTAACAGAGATATCGCCAAATTCAGAGCTCATGAGAATTCAATTGAAGATAAAAGCATATTAAAGATCAAAGGACCATGTCTCCCTGGATCTGGCCCAATGGCCAGATCTTGGCCGCAGAAATGCATCAAAGCTGTGTTTTCGCTGCTTATTAGCTTCAGTTGGGGGAGTGTTTGCTCCCCTATTTTCATACGCTCCTTCCCCTTCCAGTTCTCCTTTAAATACCTACATTTTCGAAGGCAAACAGGCACCACTCTAGCAGAGAGATAGGTTTAGATTTTTGTTTTTTACTTTAGCTTAGATTTTTCTTTTTCTTTTAAATGTAATTTTATGATTTCTTTATAACTTAGGTTAGAAAGAGTTTCATGAGAGAAGGAGAATAAGAATTGTATTTAGAGTGAAACTGAATGTAATCTTCTTCAGAGAGAGTTGTATTGAGAGTGACATTCAATGTAATTTTCTTTCTTTTCTTCAATGTTACTTAATTTAGTAGATTACTATTTTTTTATTATTCCTTCTCTTATTTTGCTTCACTTTACTTTGAGGTAAACCTTCGCAAATGATCTAAGGTACGATAATCAATAAAAGAGGTAAGTATTTTTTAGTTTTTCTTTCTTTATGTCTTAGTTTAGAAATACATTTAAATTAACTCTTTTTCTTTTTCTTTTCATTTCTTTTTTCTAACTTAAAACGATTTCAAAAACATCTACCATCTTCTTCTTCTAACATTCACTTTCTTTTCTAACTTAATTTAGACTTATTTTCTTTTATTTAAAAACAAAAAAGAAACATTTTAACCGATTTAGGAACTTAGAAAAACTTGCCTAATCGCTTCTATCGCAGTCCCTTCTTGTAGATCACGACCCGCATAGCCTCTTACTATAGCGGTAGTATTGAGCAACCTAGCACATTCCTATCTTTCAATTCTAAACTTACATTCTCTGTGCAGGTTTAGGCCGAGAGGCTAGCTTAACCGCTCTGTGGTTACATACTACAGTCTTCAAACTTGAACCCTCGAATTTTCACTAGCTCTGCTAGGAGGTAAGCTTAGTACTCAGCATTTTACAGCTAAACTCGCCAGAGTATAGCTTCATCGCGTGTGTAGCCGGACATTCATATGCTGCTTCACCGTGTGTGTTAGCTTTGCTACAAGTGTGGCTTCGCTGTGTGCATTAGCTAGACGTTTACATGCCGCTTCGTCGCGAGTGTTAACCTTGCCGAGCGAGTTAGCATTTAGCGCTGCACGCTGGCTTCATCGGGAATCTAACTCCATCGTGTGTTGTGACTTTACTCCGCTGGACACAGTCTAGCTAGACTCCAACTTGTCTAGCCCGTCCGGATATTTAATAGCTTATTTAAATATTGTTATCATGCTGGTTGTGAAGAGTTTGAAATGCTTACATGTATTATTTCCCTGCTTCAAGCTACATGTTATGTTGATCACCTGACACCTGCCATGCTAATCACTTAACTCATGATTATCACATTATGGGAACTTCAAATTGTTACCATGTTATACTCTTGTACTCCCGTACTCCTGTACCTATCATGCCCCACCTAACATGCTCTTGCTATTCCCTTAAATTGATAATCATATGATAATAGGTAATAATAAAAGGACAACTTACATCGGGTCGAGAAAAATCGATGGATATCAATATGTATTCGTGTTACAATGACATTAGGTATGTTGTGCAACTAAAACTTCAGTTCTACCTGTGGGCCTCCAAGTGTTCCGCAGGGTGTGCTGGCACCCCGGTCACTACTCCTTTCTAAATGGGCATACAATAAGACCATCCCCTCCCGTGCCTTGCGGTAGGTTTCTTACCAGTGACGGAACATCTTGGGTCATTGTTCTAGGTATGCACGAGACCCACTGTAAATATTGTTCGTTGATACCCCCGTCGGTTTACAATAACAATCTCGGCTTACTTTTATGTGGATGTATCTATGCTGGGAAGCTAGTACACATACCCAGACATATGGGTAGGACGAATAATGATAAAATGATATGATTAGGAATATAATGATTTGTTTGTGTTTTATTAATTTTTATCAGTTTTATGCTGAGACAATTCAGGTAGAATACACTAAGATTATAGTGACACGAGATATAAAGTGTGTACACACACACATATAAGAGTTTCCTTCTTTGAATTATCCCCTCGATATACTAATCTCATGAATATGTAATTTGAGTGCGTGCAACTGGTTTTCCCATATCCGTATGCTTGTGTGACTGTTCACGACGTGATTTTCGATATTTGCTTTTTCGATTCGAGTTTATCGATACATATGTGCTTGTGTGTGCACGCCACTTGACTTTATTTACCACTCATTAGGTAGCTTTCTGGCATCTGGACCTGCATGTTCAGATCCTGGAGCTTGAACTAAAGTGAAGCCCTCCGCCGAAGACCAAGCTTATCTCATGAAGCAGGCTGACTAGCTGTAGCTCCTTCCATTCTAGAGTTCCATGACCGGTTTGCGGGATTTCCTCTTAGCTCGTAAGCATCTTTTGTATTGTTCATATTGTGTAAATCATATTTTTGTGCATATTTGTAAGAGTATGTCACATCCTGTGATAACTTTACAATTATACTCTTTTTGTTGGAACGTATAAGTACTACATACTTTCATGCTCTGATTCTTATCTGTACTGATGTTTAGCATATATATGTAAGGTATTTCTGCCCTACGTATATACGTCGCAGTAATGTCTCTGTACCCGTAGAGTCGGGGCGTTACGTATACCTTGATACCCAAAAATTCTTGCCCACATTCCACCATTATCGAATGCTACAAAAAGCGTTTAATGGATCTACAGAAGAAGAAAAAGCTCCAAAGGCATTGAACGGTGAACATGTATATCAACAGGTGAAAAAACTAAATACAAGATATGAAAAAATGAAGAAAAATACGGGTGAAAAGAATGTGTGGAAGAAACGATCAATATTTTTTGATCTTTTTTATTGGAATTTTTTGTTTATGAGACACTATCTTGATGTCATGCATATTAAGAAGAATGCATGTGATAGTATTATCAGCACATTACTTAATATACTTGGTAAGACTAAGGACACGGTCAAAACTAAATTGAATTTGATTGAAATGTGTATACATGAGCAGCTGGCACCAGAGAAGAGGGACCAAATATATATTTGCTTCCAGCATGCCATACTTTGTCTAGAAAAGAGAAGATAGAATTATGTCAGTGTCTTTCTGGGATTAAAATGCCAAGTGGTTCCTAATAAAATATTCAAGATCTTGTGTCAATGAAATATCTAAAACTAGTAGGATTGAAATCTTATGATTGTTATGTATTGATGCAATAGTTGCTACCTGTGACTATACATTCTGTATTGCCGACACATGTCCGTAATGCCATTTTCCAACTTTGCTTTTTCTTTAGTGCAATATATAGTAAGGTAATTGATCCAGCAAAACTGAAAGAGTTGTAAAACAATATTGTGGTTACTCTGTGCCAGCTTGAGATGTATTTTTCACTTTTATTTTTTTGATATCAAGGCGCATCTAACAGTTCATTTGATTAGAAAGATTAAATAATGTGATCCGATCTTCTTAAGGTGAATGTATCCATTTGAGCAATACATAAAAATCTTAAAAGGGTTTGTGAGAAATCAAAATCGACCTGAAGGTTATATTGTTGAATGTTACAGATACAAAGAGGCAGTTGAATTTTATAATGAATACTTATCAAATGTTGAAGTTATATGACTTCTTAAAAGGGTGTGTACTAAGCGAACATATCACAATGGTGAAATTAACCTTGGTGTAGTTACGATTATTAGTGACTTATTATGTCAAGCATATGAATATGTCTTGTATAACACTGATGAAATACAAACTTACATAAATGGGCATATGTACTATATAAGGCATATCAATCCAACTAAATCAAGGATGAAGAAGTGGGTAATAGATGAACATAATAATCGTTCATTAAGTGGTTCCAAAATCTAGTTGCTGATTAATTGTCAACTAAATCAATTTTAAAAATTTGAGATGACTAAAGCATGAGCCTTGCATAGACGTCGTGTCCTACCGTGGGTGTCCATCAAGCGATATTATTTTTACACAAAAACACAGATGACAGGCATATTGTACAAAATAGTGAGGTGACCTTAGTGTCTCAAACACTACATATTTTCAGTGCAAAAGACAATAAATCAATATTTGTAAACATGTCATACTATAGGTGATCGAGAACATATTGGAGTTAAATTGCATCATGTTTCGTATTCTTATGTTCCAGTGTAAGTAGGTGGAGAATAATAATGACATCAAGGTAGATGAGTTAGGATTCATTCTAGTAGGACTTACAAAAAATGTCACAATGAGCACATTCATATTGGCGTCAAAAGAAAAACATATATTTTACATTACAGATCTTGCTAATAAAAGTGGTCTATTATTCTCTCAATTAAGTCAAAAAATTACAACTGATTGTAATGATGAGAATGATACAAGGGATAATATTAATGATATTTTCTCTTTTTCTCTGAAATTAACAAGATGGGATAATACTGATGGTGATGATGGGAACGATCCATTCAAGGATAATGAATTTTACATACGAGATGATCATTTTGAAAGAATATTGGTTGAGAAAAGTTGTAAAAAAAAATCAGAAAGAATAAATGTAAATCTATTTATATGTTATATTTATCATTTATTTATGAAATTTACTGTTTCTTTCTTTCATATATAATTGATGATATTCTAATTTTAGTGTTATGTTCCTTAACCAGCATATGAATCTAATAGAAGAGACCTGTACCTTTCTTTTCATACACACCAAACTATGGCTGTAAAAAATAGCTTAGTCCGAATGATTGTTTTCATTTTTGCTTTGAACTTGGATTGTATCAAAGTTGCTTCTTCCTGCAGTGCTCCAATGGGAGAGACGTGTATCTGAATGTCTATTTTGATATATATATGTAAATGTATCTATTTAAGGTATATGTATTGAAACTAAATTGGATGTGAATTGAATATGAATGATATGTATTTTAGTGAACTGAAACTAAATTAATAGTATAGGTGATGTATTTGTCTTGGATTTGATGTATATTTGATGTGTGGGGTGTGTGTGTGTGTGTATAGATGTGTGTGTGTAGGTGTGTATATATATATATGTATATTTGTATATATATATGTATATAATATGTGTGTGTGTGTGTGTGTGTGTATTGGAACTGATTTGATCTGAATTGAATGTGAATGTTGTGCATTTGAACTGAATTAAAAGTGAATTGGACAGCAATAGCATTGATGTGAATTGGAACTGCATTGGAATATGTGTGGTGTAAAATATATGTACAAGTTTACAGCGAGTACTGCTAAAAATAAAATTATAAAAAAAATAATTTATGACATTGGTGTCGATGTTAAATTTAAATTTTCACGTTGGTTAACATAACAACCGACGTACAATTAATGTCGATTATTTCTAAAACTGACGTGAATTTTATTATACAGAGTCGGTTATGTAAAGAACTGACGTAAAAATTTGACATGACAGCACAACAATAGTTCCTGGAGTGCCACGTGACAACCCTGCAGTCTGAACTATGTCGTTTATTAAAATAATTGTCGCGACAGACCTTTACTGTACGTCGGTAAAAAATCGACATAATGTCTCAGACCTATGCAGTCACTTAGATACAAGTCGGATCTAGAACCGACATCGTATGTATTTTCTGTCAGTTTTAAGTCAACGCTTTATGAATTTTTAATACTAGTGTTAATTTAGTTTAAATTTTACTTAATGATGCCAAGTGATATCATGTGATGACTTGTGTTAATGGAGCAGTGGATGTGACAACGATAATAAAGTTTCACAGGTCTTACTAAAAGTTTATGAAATTTTTGGAGGTAATTTGACTTTAGTTAAAAGATTAGGGAATTTAGTGAAATTTAGCTATATATTTATATTTGATTCCATTTAAAGTTGAACTAGTTTCAATTATCTTATTAATGATTTTTTTTCATTTTATCAAATATTTCAATTTTACTGACATCAAATTTTATTTGATAACCGTTGCTCTGTAGGTACATAGGAGCCAAAAACCATTGTATGTGTATGCGTGCACAAAGGCAGGAGCACAAAATTGGGAAATAAATAAATACATTATGGTAACAAGTATTTCAATAATTTTAGTAACAGATGTTAGCAACAAAAAAGAATTCATAGAAAAGATAATAAGCTTTGATAATTCTATAAAAAAAATAAAAAGTATTAAAAGTTACCATATTTATGGGTAACTCAGAAAAATTCTCATCTTCAAATCTAACAAACCAAATATTATTAAAGAGAATATAAAATAAATAAATTTTAAGTAAAACTTTTACAAAAGAATAAAATATATAGAAGCAGTATATTTTGAAAGATGACTCGGATACACTCTGACCGAGAAAGGAAAAGAAATTCACTTACCTTTTTCCGATGGAAAAAAGTTTTGTTTTCACTTTACTGAGCCCCGGCAAACTTTTCAAATAGGGTCTTATCAATCAATTACTCAAAAAAAAAAAAAAAAAAAAAGATTCATTAATATTTTTTTGCTTACTATTTAATATAATTTTTGTTTCATTAATAGTGTTGCACCCAAGTAACTTTTAAGTTGGATATATACCAAACGGAGCTATATCGGACTCCAAAGATCAAACACAATGTAGTTTTCCTAAGGTTTCCACTCTGATCAAAGGCCTGCAAGTGACACCATCACAATCTCATTAACAAAATAAGGTTAACAAAATAATTGCAACAAAATATCATTTTAAGTGGGCTCTTCTTGCATTTTTAGATACAAAATCATTAATTAAACTTGTATAATCAAGTTTTCTATCACATCTTTCTCAATCGATAACATATAACATAGCTAAGCCATTCAATTTTCTTGTGACATAACCGATTGAAGATAAGATTTGACCTAACTTGAACTTAGAAATATTTTTCCTCCAAAGACAACAGTAAAATGGTCAGTAATATTCTGTACGTACTCCATGCATTTGGAAAAGCACCGTCCATTTTTTTTTTTTCAAATAATTCAACACAACAGTAAGTATCCTTAATAATGCATGTCTCCAATGCTCTCTCTCTTCCCTTTTATTTATTAGTTCTTGTACACTTTTATCAATTGCTTCACTCCTTTGCAATCTTATTTCTATTTCAATCCAACTTCTTATGCAACTTATAAGCACACACTACTCCTTTCATAACTTTGAAGTTTATGACTAAGATTTTTCCATCTTTTAAATCCTCCATTAACAAATTGATTGTTGTTCTATCTTTTTTGAAAAATTACAACAAAAACAAAATACTGCATCCAAAAAAGTTGAGGATGCTAGCCACCTTCTATCATGTTTCTCTCCATTTAACCATTGTCGAGTGTAGAGTCTGGAAAAGAAGTATCGGCCTTCCTTATCTTTAGAAAAGGCTGTATCAACTCTTATGGGCCCTCTTTCTACTAAAATATCTTTCAAGTTTTGATCAATCTTGTCCCAATTTTCTGGAACATAAATGTTTAGCTATCAATGTTCTTTAATTTAATCATCCACATTCATATTTTTATTATCATTCTCATTCGTAAGTTGACAAGTTTTTTTCTAGATTAAATTTTCCTGTTTTTCATTTAAACCTTCTTCACCCTCAAATGAATTACTACGTTCCTCGCTATCATGCCCTATATATTTGCTACTAAAATATTTATGAAGTGCTCCTGACTGAGATTGAATTATTTTTTCACTTTTTTTCCTTTTTTTCCCCATAACTAGAACTATATTTTTTAGGAAATATGATAAGACCTGAAAATATCAAAGATGAGAAAAGTTTAAATAAAATTTACTGTTTATAATATTTGTATAAGAGTTTGACATCTTATCTACAATACATATGCAATTAACATATCAAAAGTGTTGCATCATAGTTGATTCGTATAACATGTACATACGTGCATGCGCATATACTTAAAAATTAAAAAGAGTGAATATTACCTGGAAGCAGATCTTCTGACTTATTATGTAGTGAGAAGGAAGCATATCTTATGCACTGTCGGGCCTGTGAATTAGATTAAAACAAATTATCTAATAGTGGTTCATACTTTTTCAGACTCATAGTAATCTCACTAAAAAGAACTCTCACTATTTTTTTTTCAAAAAGAAAAACTAATTAACAATTGCTTATACTAAATCAATTTAGAAATATTGATAAATACATCAACATGATAAACATGTAATTATACACTCCTACATAAACTGAAATCAAACCTATGACAAATATGTAATATATACTCCTACATGAACTATTTCTACTATTTCACATATTTCTACTATTTCACAGATTTCTTGTTAATTTATTTATTTACTTGATTAACCCTAAAAATGCCCCCACCTAACATGCTCTTTACAAGAAAATTTTGGGTTACACATATTTGAAATTTCAA